>PVJI01003866.1:0-117192 GCA_004026765.1 Micronycteris hirsuta | reverse complement strand
CAGAATGTTTTCTTGCTCCCATTGTCCAGTCCCTTAAGTGAGAGAAAGTGATTTTGTTTCCAGATAATTGAAATAGTCAATAGTTCTTCCACTGTAAGTAATCTATGAACATCCACAGTCCACAGAGTCTGTTGTGTCCAGTTCACATCTATGAAACAAACTTTCTTAGATATGTCTTGTTTTTGGCCATGCTGTGTTTGTATAACAGGGTGCAGTCAAGGGGGGCCCCCAAATAGGGATTTGTAATGGGGTCCAGAACTCAGGGTGTCCAGGAAATATTAGAAAAAAAAATAGGATGTCCTCACCCCCACAAGCCTGAGTTGGGGGATGAGACACATGGGGCAGGACCATTGAGAGTTGCTTTGAATAGCAGCAGTTTTGCAGATAACCTCTAGAACAGTCATTTAACATATCTATAACCTTTAACTGGTTTCATAGATATATTAAATAGCTGTGGTCATGCTTTGAGCCAGGGGGATGGGAGTGACTTCCACCCAGGATACAACTGGGAGGCAACTCCCCCTGGTTACAGTGCCTGCTTGAGAGCTTGAAGATGATTGCCTCCACACCATGGGGCCACACCTGCCAGGACTTCTTACTAGTGCAGGGAAATAAAGCCTCAAAACCTCTGACTGAAAAAACCTGTGGGGGTTGAGGCAGCAGTGGGAGAAACTCCCAGCCTCACAGGAGAGTTCATTGGAGAGACCCACAGAGTCCTAAAATGTATACAAGCTAGAACGTATACAACTAGAACAGAAACAGAATCACAGAAATGGAGATCACATGGAGGGTTATCAGTGGAGATGTGGGAGGGGGAGAGAGGGGGAAAATGTACAGAGAATAAGTAGTATAAATGGTAGGTAGAAAACAGACAGGGGGAGGTTAAGAATAGTATAGGAAATGGAGAAGCCAAAGAACTTATGTGTATGACCCATGGACATGAACTAAAAGGGGAGAATGCGGGTTGAAGGGGGTGTGCAGAGCAGAGGGGAATAAAGGGACAACTGTAATAGCATAATCAATAAAATATATTTAAAAAAAAGAAAGTTAAAAAAGAAGAAGTACAAATAGGTAGTTATAGAGTAGCCATGGGGATATAAAGTACAGTGTAGGAAATGGAGTATCCAAAGAACCTATAGGCATGACCAATGGGCATGAACAATGGTGTGGGTATTGCCTGAGGAATTGGGGGTCCTGGGTGGGGGGCTCAAAGGAGGAAAAATTGGGGCAACTGTAATAGCATAATCAATAAAGGATAATTAAAAAATAAATTAAAAAATAAAATTATATTAATTAAGTACAATGATTTGTACTAATTATAAAAATAGTTGAAATAATTTATAATCATCTGATTTACCATGCAGATATAAAACTGCCATTTATTAATGATGAGATTTATCACAATGAAATTGATCTGCTCCAGTATCCTTTTTTTTTTTTTGCTTTTTTTTTTTCAGTTTTTTTTTTTAATTTATTTTTTTATTTTTAGAGAGAGTGGAAGGGAAGGAGACAGAGAGGGAGAGAAATAGCAATGTATGGTTGCCTCTCACATGGCTCTCATTGGGGACCTGGCCTGCAACCAAGGCATGTGCCCTGACTGGGAATCGAACCGGGACCCTTTGGTTCCCAGCCCGCGCTCAATCCGCTGAGCTACACCAGCCGGGGCTCCAGTATCCTTTTTAACAAGGCAAAATAGAGACTGCAGCTCTCACGTGCTTTGTGCGACTTAAGTCAGGGATTTCAGCTGACTTTTATGTAGTTAGCTGGTGTCTGTGTTCAGCTAATGGAAAAGCAGTTTTCTTCTATTTTCAGCAAAGTCCTTAAGGGCAAACTTGATCCTCTGAAAGAGCTAAGGGCTACTTGCTGAGGGAGGATAACCAGGAAACCCACAGACCGGAGATTTTCAAGTTTCTTTCCAGTTAAACACTTTCTCTGGCTCAAATCCCCCCAGGAGACTCAGAAGAGCTGAGTGATTCTGGTTAAAGAAGCCCCACCATTTAGCTTGCATCTCTGTCACCAGTGTGGCCCTGGGCAGGGCTCCAAAGAAGCCCACTGGATTCGGTCAGCATGGTTTGAAAGATGCTGCTAATTATAAGAGGCCTTGGGGCAGCGCCTGGCTCAGACTGTACTTGGAAGATGACTCTGTGAAAGGATGTTTGCCTTTTCCTTCTGACACGAAACTCCTTCCTCAGAACCTCCAGGGCATTTCATGGTTTCTCTTTGGAACTCTTATTACTACTGCATCTTAGAATACTTCAGATCTATGACTTACTTCCTTATATCTGCTTACTAGTCTAGAATACTAGTCTTGTCTATGCGAAGGAAGGATTCATTAGCTCCCCAAATATCCAGTCATCATCCACATCGCCAAGGTTATTTTTTAAAAGTGTGTGTGTATTTGCATGCATGCACTTTAGTTTGTTTGAATCAGGGTCCAGTCAAAGCCCACCGAATACATTTTTGTTTTAATCTGCAGTTTCTCCCACCCTCTTTTCTTTTTGTAATTTACTTGTTAAAGAAAATGGACCATTCATACTACATAATTTCGGATACAGTTTTTTGCAGTTTGCATGATTTAGCATAACACATTTAAACAGAATTTAACAAGAACCTTCAACAGAGATACACACTCATTTTCCTAGCACACGGCGTCTAGACCTAGGTCTGTGGCATTGGGCCCCTTCATCCCTGTAGCGAAAGTTTCTGCTTAGGTTTTCAATTAGGCCCACTTTATTATCCAAGTTGTGCGGTTCTGATTGGTTGGAAAATAGGCAAATGAGGATACAATTTGTGTAGCTCTGATTGGATGGGGCAGGCCTCAGTCTGTTGGTAGAAAGTCAAAACCAGGGTTTCCCTGCAGTGGTGGAGTCAGAGAGCAAAGACAAGCCTGCGCAGTGCGGGAGGCCAAGTTCAGTCTGGGGCTCTTCCCAGTGGGCAGAGTCTGTGCGGAGCCTCTGTCAGCAAATGGCCACTAGACTCTTAATATTCCTAAAATGTGTGCCCAGGGTTGACCAAGGGCAGTCCCCCTCAGCAGGTGAATTCCTTCTCAGGGTTCACATCAAATGAATCTTCCTTTTGGGGGTCCGCACTGTATTCAAACCCAGGCTGGCAGGCTCCAGGGGCTTCTAAACCCTGGCCGTGCACCTCAGTCCCCTGGGAGCTATGAAAAAATGTTAAATGCCAGACTCTGCCCCGGACCAACAGAGTCAGGATCTCTGGGAGTTGGACCTGGCCATGGGTCCTTCCTCAAAGCTCCTAGAGGATTCTAGTGCACAGCCAGGATTGAGAATGACTGACTGCGATGATACGCTGTAAGCAGAGTGACATACTGTAAGTGTAAGTGAGACTCGTGTCTGTGATTATGAACTAGTATATCTGTCCACCCTCAGGTTTCTACTCCTGAGTGTCCTCGGGTGTTGCCTCCCCTTTGTGGAATTTGATTGGGTGTCTAAGGGCCCTCAGACCTAACCTCCCAGGTGTCTGTGGATCAGGGAAACTCACAATCTCCTCCACCGACCTGGCAGCCAGAGGCAAGGTTGAGGGGTGACCACGCTGGCCACGCCGTGGTTGGCAGCAGGAAGATTCTTCAAAAGCCCAGTCAGGGCCTGTCATATCCCAAGTGAGATACATATGTGTGTCAGTCACCTTCACGTATTTCTCAGGCCAGCAGAGGTGA
The DNA here is from genome assembly GCA_004026765.1 of Micronycteris hirsuta. Lineage (NCBI taxonomy): Eukaryota > Metazoa > Chordata > Mammalia > Chiroptera > Phyllostomidae > Micronycteris > Micronycteris hirsuta. The sequence goes on along the minus strand of PVJI01003866.1, from coordinate 113,516 downwards.
AAAATGTGTGGGCTTTGAAGCACTGGAGGAATGTTTCATTAGCTGTCAGCTGCTGAACAGTGTAACGATTGGATTCACAGTGACCCTTAGATTTTGTCAGTCACTGCGGTTCCTCACCCATCTGGGAGATTGACAGCGCTGTCTTGTCAGTTTGTCAAGTCGAATGACAGCTTCTGCAGAGTTGGTCCTGCGTGGACAAGAGGAGCTGTCACAGAAACCTTGTCGGTGTGATGAGCTGGCGGCAACTCACCACAGTCACGCGTTGTGAATAGGAGGACAGGGGCAATTAGGGGCTCCCTGGCATTAATACAAGAAGGTTGACAAATTAAAGCTTGTCAGCTTCCTTAAAGCCACTCAATGATCATAAGCTTCTGAATGCTGACATGTGAAGGCGGAAGTCTGCAACGGCAGGCAATGGCCCCTATTTTCCAGTTCTCTTCTTCCCACTTATCCAACTTACCCCAGCGGGGCAGGGCCGCTTGAAGGAGCAGCAAGGTCTCTGCTGCCTTGCACAGCTTCTGCTGGTTGTTGGTTGCACCAGGTGAAAAGAAGAAAAGATGTTGCATTTGGATGCCAGGGCCTCCACCAGCTTAGTTCATTGAGTGAAAAATGAAACGGACCAAACGGAACATACCAGGATTCATTACACACAGTGGGATTAAGTTTTGTGTGTGAACAATTTATTTTTGCTATGGAAATGTATAAATCTTTGAGTATACTGGGTTGTGATATAAAGTGTGTTTTTTTTTAAATTGGCAGTAACAGCCAATAAAATTTGAAAACAACTATCCTAAGGAATCTGGGGTGAAAGATGAAATCCACCGACTTGTTCAAATGGACAGGTAGAAATAGTCACACTTCCGAGTTTTTGTCAGGTGCCAGGCAATGTTCTAAGCACTTGAGAAGTATTAAGTCCTTTGATCCTGGCAACAACCCCGTGAAGTAGGTACCGTATTGCTAAACCCATGTTACAGATGAGCAAAGAGAGACATGGCAGGTTAATGGCGCCTGAGATGTTCATACCCTAATGTTCCAAACCTGTAAGTGTTACCTGACATGGCAAAAGGGACTTTGCAGATGTGATTAAATAAAGGATCTTAAGGGGAGGGGGTTATTTTGGATTATGTAGGAAGGCCCAGTGGAACCATGGGGGTCCTTAAAAGATGGAAAAGGGCCCCAGCTGGTGTGGCTCAGTGGATTGAGTGCTGGACTGCAAACCACAGGGTTGCTGGTCGGATTCCCAGTCAGGGCACATGCCTGGGTTGCGGGCCAGGTCTCTGGTGTGGGGTGCTCAAGAAGCAACCACTCATTGAGGTTCCTTTCCTTCTCTCTCCCTCCCCCTCTCTAAAAATAAATAACTAAAATCTTTAAGAAAAACGACAGTGATGGAAGAGGGAGGCAGAGAATCAGAGTCAGAGAGAGATTTGAGGCTGCTGCACAGATGACTTTAAAGATGGAGAAAAAGTGTCCGTGAGCTGAGGAATCGAACAACCTCCTGTGGCCTCGGTCTCCCTCCATTTCAACCTTCTGCCCTCCTCCCTCCTCCCTCCTCCAAGGCCGTAGCCCTCTGTGAGACCTGGCGTACAGCTCATTTCTTCCGACAGGTCTTCCTTGATTAACGCCGCTTCGGGACTGGTCCGCTGCTGTGGGTCTGCCGATTGCGCTTCCATTAGCAACTTACGAGCACGTGTGTTTGACCACATTCTGAACAGCACCCTGTATTCTTATTTTTAGAAATCGCTGCGGCACCTTGTCAGGCAGAGCTGCTGCACACCTGTTGAAATGCCAACGTTCCTGTCTTGATTAACTTAAGTTGGTATTTCTATATTTTAACATACATACAAGCCCTCCAATAAAAATTCTGTGCGTGTGTGAGTTAAGAAACATCGCGAAATGACCAGCTTTCTTCTTCTTCTTTTTTGTCAGAGTAACATCTGCTGAATGTCAGCTAGCATTCAGTCTAATGTGTTTAATGGGAAGTTGCAAGAATAGAACTATAGAGAAATAGGAAGGAAAATTTTATTAAAATATGAAGACATAGGTTTTTGTGAAATGAAAAGGCATATAAACCATTTATATTTTATTACCTATTCCGGGGAGCTAATATTGTGTATAAATTAAGTGTTAGTGGTTCTATCAATACATGTTTTGTGAGAATTAAGCATGATATGATTCCATGGTTATATGATTCCGTACTTGGGGTATTTTATAAATCCCGAGAATAGAATCATCGCTGTGCAAACTGTGCTTTGGACACCTACTTGGCAACCAGTGTTTGCATTTAATTATAAGATGATTACACAGATCAAACAACAATCCAGCAGCAAGGTTTCCGCTCTCCCAGCCCTGTTCTCTAAAACGACTCAAGACCAGGAACCAGGGGGACTGGGCTCCTTGCCCAGAGACCTTTGAAAAATAACAGGGCCTCTCTAGACCTCCATGTCCTCATCTGTAAAAATCAAAGTACTGAATTATATAGCCTCTAAGATTCATTCCATTCCAAAGTTCCATATTCCCATGATTCTGATTACAGTGCTGAGCCACCCATGCATGCAAAGTGCTGAATATTTAAATAATTGCTCAAAAGTTGAACATTTTATCACTGTCAAGAGCCCTGAATCACATGGAGGGACAGCACTTTCGTCTCTAGTTACATGCTGAATGTAATTATGCTTTAAAGGATTTAATAAAGGAGGTGGATGCTTCTCTTGGCCGAGGCTCGTCCTTGTGCTGCGCGTGCTCTGTATGTAAGGGCTACTTACCGGTCCCACCCAAACAGGCCCAGATCCTGCCAGTCCCTCTCCCTGCGCTAGCCACCTGGTCTCCCTGGTCTCAACCGGCCCCATTTGCACCCCTGATCAGGGCTAGCAATGCCTCACTTACTGCTTCTTTATAGTCCCTGGGGAGTGTTTACCCCAAGATTATAAAGTAGCAACAGTAAAGGTTATTTGTGAAGAACTGTGATCTATAACCTCCTCCCCACATATACATGCACCAACTCAAAAAATACATGTTTAACTTATTTTTTTATTTTAAGGGGCCCATGAGGGGTGCAGGCTTTGCTGTCAGACAAACTTCAGTTCATATTTTGGTTTCAGCATTTCCTAATTTTGTGACTTTGGACAAATCCTTTAACCTTGCACTGCCTCAGTTACTTTATCTGTACAATGGGGGTAATGGTAGCTGTCGTGGGACACCAGGAGGGAGTGTGGGAGGCTCAGGGCTCACACCTAGTGAGCACACAGTAAAGGCTAACTCTTACAGTGTCCGGATAAACTATGAAATGCTGTCTATTGCTCCTCTTTCCATGCAGCCTCTGGTCCTTTCCACTCAATTTTCTCTAGCTGTAAAAGTATGGACCGAAGGCTGGTGGGGATTCTCCTGCTCCCCAGAGACCTCTCAGCTCTCCCTGTATACGCTGGCTGGTCAGGAAGTTGGCAGGTTCAGACTCCAGCAAGAGATGAGTGTTGGTGGCCCACTGTGACTTCTAATTTTGCTTATCTGACCTTAGTGCTAGCATAGATTGATCTGTGCCTGCAGGTCAATTCCAGAAAGGCCTGAGAGTGGTTCTAACAGACTGGTGAGAGTCCCAGGACTCTGCTCTTCACTCTCCAATTTGAATAATAATGATTCTTCAGCCATGGGCAGGGTTGCCTGGCTCTGAGCCCCACACTGGGCTCTGCTGTGCACAAGGCTGGTGGCCTCCACCAGCGGCGCCTGCCCAGCCTACAGTGGACGGATCTGGTTGGACTGTCCTGTGTCTTCGTCACACTCAGCCCCTGGGAATAAGGACTTTTTTTTCCCCTAAAGCCTCGAGGGACAGACTTCTACCCTGACACACAGACCAGTGGTTCTCAAACTTGAATGTGCGTCAGACCCCCTGGAAGGCTTGTTAAAATAGTGATTGCCAAGCCATAACACCAGGGTTTCTGATTTAGTTGTTCTGGATGGAACTTGAGAATGTGCATTTTTTTTTTAAGATTTTATTTATTTATTTTTAGAGAGAGGGGAAGGGAGGGAGACAGAGAGGGAGAGAAACAGCAATGTGTGGTTGCCTCCCACATGGCCCTCACTGGGGACCTGGCCCGCAACCCAGGCATGTGCCCTGACTGGGAATCGAACCAGGACCGTCTGGTTCCCAGCCTGCGCTCAATCCACTGAGCTACCCCAGCCAGGGCGAGAACGTGCATTTTTAGGGTTCCCCGGTGAATACCGATGCTGTTGCTCTGGGGGTCATACCTGGAAAACCACTAATCAAGACCGCAACAGCCTTCAGGCCATTAGATGCTTCCATGGATCAGTCCCTACTCCTGCCAGCTCATCTGCCCAGATGAACCAGGGCCTTGCTAGTACAAATTAATTGTGCCACCAGCTGGGAGGAATCCATGACCTACAATCTATGTCTGTTAATGAGCTGCATGTGAGAGGGAACAAGCTGAGACATTGGTGCTCTCTGTCACTATATCATTGTCACAATGGGGCAGTGACATGATTGATGGAAAGATGCCAACAGCCACAGTTAGAGGGTGTGCTGTTTCTTTAATGGCAAAGACTATGTGAACTTACAGAGATAATTACCTAAAGCAGGCACTCCCAGATGGCGACTTGAGCTTCCTATCCCCCGAGTCCCCATGAAGACATGCAGCTGCTGCTGATTCCATCTGTGTGGCGTGAAGATTTTATGGAGCACAAGAAGTCTGCCTTTGCCAGAGAGGCTCAGAGGGGTTTCTGTACCGTTTTGGCACACCTTCCACGTACACATTTTGGTGACTCTGGCCAAGTGCCTGCCTGCTCAGCTGGTGCAAAAATGGATACGAAGCAGTGCAAGCACATTCTTGGACATAACACACCTCAGTTGGACCGCTCTGGTCCTTCTCTGCTGCCTGAAGTGGCTTCTGGCTCTGGGCCTCTCTTGCTTAGAGGCCCATGTTACACCTTCCTCCAGAAAATCTGCTCTGAGATGATTAGAACTTTCAGTTGGGAGGAGACAATAAGGGGAGAAGAGCAGGTGTGTTCCCTCAAAATATTGCATCCTTTAGTGCATATAAGAAGTTGGGCAGGCATTTTATTATTTCTATGGGTTTGGGCAGAAACATCAGAGGGGAAAGAGAGAGAGAGAGAGAGAGAGAGAGAGAGAGAGATCAATCCCCCTTATGCTGCATGAAGCAGCCCCTGACTCTGCCCTGCTAGGATGAATGCTTCCTCCTTCCCAATGGCAGGAGCCGCTTGTCCTTGGAGGACTGACCACTTGTCCCTGGACACTCTCCTTCTGGAGGCTAGTCCTGGCTGTCATTAATTAGGCCTGGCAGGGATTGTTCACTTCTCGTATCTCCTTTAGCTCTTCCTTTGCTTCCACCCCAATCTGAAGCTGTGCTTCAGTCACCTGGGCACATGCAAGACTATTGGTATGAGCATCATCTCTAGGCTTGTGTGTCACTGTTCACCTCTTGGTGTCCCTTCTCGTGACTGTTGGCACCTCTTCTCCCACTCCTCTCTGCTCGACAGGGCTCTCTTGTAGCAGTGTCTGAAGTGGCAGGTGCTTCCCAACACATCCTTCCAACGTTCCTTTCCTTTAAAAGGGTCAGTTCTCTCTTTGTGTTCATTCTTTTGTCCATTAATTTATCAAGTGTAAATGCACTGAGTCACCAGTTGCCAGAGACCCGTGTTCCTGTGGCGATCAGACCCCACGTGTACCTGCCAGGTTGTCACCTGGTTAGCTGCAATGCTGCTCGGCTATTTGGAGCATCAGCATCTCCCAGCTTTGGTTCCCATGCGCTGGTCGGCTGTCTGGCGCCTGGGGCATTTGTTCAAAGCACAGATTTCTATTTAGGAAGTCTGGAATGGAGTATGGAAATCTATAGTATTTTTAAATGATTCCCATTTTGGAGCTGGCAAGATAATATTAAAGTTCAAATGGAAATTTAAATAACAATAATAATACTGAAAACTTTTGAAAATGAAGAGTGTGTTGGGGAGAGGAGGCAGATATTAAAACTTTATAAAGCCTTGGTAATAAAAACAGCAAGATGCTTACATATGGAACAGGATAAAAATTTCTGAAGCAGATCCAAATACATGAAAGGGTTTAGTAAATAATAAAGGAGGAACTTCACATCAGTGGGAACAAAATCAATCAATCCATAAACTGGGTTGAGTCATCTGGAGAAAAGAAAAAAGCTGGATCCATACTTTACATCTACAACAGGATAAATTCCAACTGGATCAAAGATCTAATAGTAAAATATGAAGGCATAAAAGTATTAGAAAAACTCATGAGGGGTGAAGTATGTAAATTACTAGCACTCTGTGGTGTGCCTTAGGTAATCTTATTACAATTGTATTACTGATAGTATTACTATTATTGCTCTGATTATTGATATTAATATATACAAATGAATGGTTTAGGCACACATATGTGGCCTGTAAGTAGTTTTCACAAACTCATGCAACTTCTCCCCACATCAGAAACCACAGGAAGAGAAGCAACACTGTTTAGAGTCAGAGCTTCTCAAGGACATGTGCAGGGCAAGATGGAGCCCACTCGGCTGGACCCTGGACATCTTAGAGGAGAAAAACAGATATTTTCTCAAAAAGCCTTTCTTGACTCAGCCTTACTGGTCACCTACCCCTGATGTTGCCTGCGTCCTTGGGTGAGAAAAAGCGTCCCTGGCCTTTAAGGAGGAGAACGCCAACATCGTGTTCCCATCTGAGCTCACAAGGCTCAGCCCCTGTCTGTGGGAAGGGCGCTCACTGGCTTGTCAGGTAGTGAAGGACTGTGAAGGGTGGGCTTACTGGTGCTATATTTGACCTTGGATCATGCAAAGAGTTTTTAGATACAAAATTATAAGCACAACTTTTTTACAGAAAAAAAGGCTAAATTGAATGAAGTTAATCAATATTGAAAAATTCTGGTCATTTAAAAAATACGGTTAAGAGAATGAAAAGATAAGCCACAGACTGGAGAAAATACGCGTGGAAATGGACTTGTGTCCAGAATACACACTTCTTCAAGGAAGATGTGTGGATCGGAAATAAGTGCACGAAGAATGCTCAGTGCCACGCATCATTAAGAAAATGCAAATGAAAATCACAACGAGACACACCTGTTCGGATGGCTAAAATGATTAAAGAAGGACCAAGCATTGATGAAAAATCAGAGGAACTGATTGTCATATCCATCCGGCTGGTGAAATGTAAAATGATACTACCACTTTGAAAAATAGCTTGGTAGTTTTTTCAAAAGTTAAACATATACCTACAAAATAATCCAGATAGTTCATTTCTGGGCATTTACTCAAGAGGAAAGAAAGCATTTTCCATGTAATGACTTGTACAAGAATTTCATGTAGTTTCATTCATAACAGGCAAAAAAGTAGAAGCAGCCTATGCGTCCATCAGCAGGTGAATGTGTAAACAAACTGTGCTATCTCTGTACAATGAAGTACAGTGGTGCCTTGGTACTTGTTGTTCATTTGTCCTGATGAGTGGTGAGCAAACACCGATCGATGAAGCATTTTCTCTCGTGGAGTGGCATCACGACTCATAGAAACCCTAGCAAGTGCAATGAGTAGCAAGCAAGCATCAAGTGCCGAAACACTTTTTCTTATAAAAATGTAACAAGTACCAGGTTTGATGAGTTCTGAAGCTGATGAGTACTGAGGTAACACTACTAGCCAACAATAAAAAGGAATGGATTATTTTTTTTTCTTTGATTGATTCCAGAGAGAGGGGGAGGGAAGGAGAAAGAGAGGGAGAGAAACATTGATTGGTTGCTTCTTGCACGGACCCTGACTGGGGACCGAACCCACAACCCAGGCATGTGCCCTGACCAGAAATTGTACCCGTGGCCTTTTGGTTTGCAGGACGATGCTGCACCAACTGGGCCACTCTGGCCAGGGCAGGGATGAACTATTGATACACACAACACCATGGATGAATCTCAAAATCATTATGTTGAGTGAAAGAAGTCAGACAAAAAATAGAACAGTTATTGTGTGATTCTGTTAATAATACTCTAGAAGACAGGAAGCTGGTCAATAATTGTCTGGGGTGGGAATTGCACCCCAGAGGGATTACACAAGGGTAGTGAGAGGGATTACACAAGGGTACTGAGAAACTTTTGGGGGTGATGATGTGTTCATTTTGTTGAATGTGGTGATGGTTTCATGAGTGTATCCGTATGTCAAAACCGATAAAATTGTACAATTTAAGTAGGTGCACCTCATTATATGTAAATTATACCTCAACTAACACTGTTAAATATTAATTAGTCATTGAGGAAAAAACTCATACATTCATTGGGAGGGGGAAATTCCTGAAGAGTGAAGAGACTTAGCAGTAAAACAGAAAATTATTTTCTTGCAATTCTGGAGGCTAGAAGTCCAAGGTCAAGGAGTTGACAGAGATGGTTCTTTCAAGGGCCTTTCTTCTTGGCTTGTGGACAGCCACTTCCTCCTTGTGTCCTCATGTGGTCTCTTCTCTGTGTGTGTCTGTATACTGGTCTTCTTTTCTTATGTCTTCTTTTGGTATAAGAATATCAGTTGGATTGGCTGAGAGCCCATGCTAATGACCTCGTTTGAACTTCACTACCTTATTGCAGACCTTATCTCCAAATACAGTCTCATCCAAATACTGTGGCTTAGGACTTCAACATGTGAGTCTTGGTGGCGGTGGTGGGGACACAATTCAGCCCATCAAACGGTGTATTTGCTAAAACAATGGTGTTGTGCATGGCAAGAAAACACATTTTGAAACCATGCAGGTAAAGATTCTGGCTTCTTCGTTCCTTCCTAGTGATGGGATATGAACGGAGTCAGTTAAGTCACTCAGGGTCCCCGCAGTTCTCTCATCTGAAAGTGGCAGACATTGTTGTTGCTCGTCTGGCAGCTGTCCCTGTGGGAAAGGTAGAGAGGATGGTCAAGACCTAAGATCAGTGAGCAGCAGCACCAACCCAGGGAGCACCTACTATCAGGCTTCCGCTAAGTGAGGAACAGACCACCATGAAGACTCGCTCCATTCGCTGGTGATATTCTGTGCCTCGTTTCCCAGAGCATCCAGTTAGTGTAGCAATTCCCGCATTTGCAGAATTGCTGTGAGTACTACAGAAGGTATAGATAATCAAAATGCTTGGCACACAGTAGATATCTGGTCAATGATAGCTTTTCCTACAATCAACGAGAATGTCAGCCTTCGGACATTTGGAGAAGGCACCCCCTGTTTTCTGAGAGCCCCACTAATCCCTAAAATAGAGAATTTCGATGCCACTTCCAGATGTCCTTGCGGCAGGATGGTTATTTTTCTTCCCTAACTAGTAGCAGGTGTTTGGCTGTTTCCATTAAAAGCCATTCTGTGCTCCCCTGACAAACGAGTTTTTTATTTAGTGGGGTAGGATCAATAATGTGGTATCTCATGTGAACTATTAAAATGGAGAATGTCTGTTGGGCTGACGATCATATTATCGATATGTACTGAGCAATAAATTACGTGAAACAAAATGGAGCAACTGGCCTTACAAAAGGCTTATCTGGGGCCTGGGGCTGGCTTTGTTACAGCCACAGCCACCGCCTCCCAGGGCTGCGCTTGGAAAGTGCTTGATGAAGTCGGGGCAGCTTTCCATGTGACGTGGCTGCCAGCTGTCTGGGCCCATCCAAGTCAGCTGAGGCCTGCTTGGAATAAGCCCTTCTCCTCTCCTTCACCTCTAGGCCCCGACTGAGTAGTTTCTCTTCTGAGTGCAGTGTCTGTCCTGACCTCAGACCCTTTGGCAAGGCTGATTATCCCCCTTGTCACGTGTTACACGACATGTTGCACACCTGGCTCAGCTCACTTTAGGTGTACTAGACTCTTTTCTTTGTTCCCAACTTCACTCCTCACCTCCCACTCGATCTGGCACTCATCTGGCTCCCACCTATCAGTTTTATCTCCTGTATCTGGCTCCGGAGGATTGATGTAATTTTCCAGGATTCTTGTTTGGCTCCAGTTTGCAGTCACTTCCTGTTTGTCAATTGCTGATATCGTGAGTAGTCACCCTTCTCCCATACCTTGTCAACCTTCTCTCTGCTGGGACTTGAGAAGTCTTAACCACAAATAACTCCATTTCCAAGAGTCCTGTTTTAATCGTCATTATTTCCATAGAACCTAGCCCTTGGATGCCATCACCCCAAGCACTGAGATGCACGGTGCGCTAGGAACTCAGCTTCTCAGGAGGAAATGAAGAGGAGGAAGCTTGGGGATCAGGCAGGGTGGAAGCTGGGAAAGTGACTGGGTTGTGGGGCTGAGGGGCTGACCCCTAAAAATGTGGTCAGAAAGATGCACAATGGCATTGGGACATGGTAATCAGGGACTGATACCAGATGGGGGAGAAGTTGACAGTGGGAAGTAAATGTCACATTCTAGACCCCTTAATGGGGGCTCAACATGGAGACCCTCCCAGCGGAAGAAACATGAATCCGAGGCATCACTTTGAGCCCAACTGTTCTCCAGGGAAGTGCTTCCAATCCGAGCTGGCACCTAGCAGGAAGCCTATTGCTCTATTTGGCCTGAAGGAATGATTCTCAATCAGAAAATGTGTGTGTTGGGAACAGCAGCCAGGTTAATGAGAATATCTGAGAGAGGAGAATATTTGAGCAAGCACGTTCAATATTATAATTTTTTATTATTGAAAACACAAAATGCCTATTAATTTCTTAATAAAAACTACAGACAGTAAAGTTCCACCAGAATGTCTTGAATAGGGACATGGGAAGAGCAGAGAGTCTCAGGGAGAGGGAGGAGCTCCCTCCAGGGGCTGTGTGAGAAGATCAAGAGTGTGAATTCCATGACTTCTCAAAAGCGGATGGATTTACCCAGAGGGCAAATAGGTGGGCTGTAGTGGACCCCCCTTATAGCCAATCATACTTTCATTAAAACCTAAGCCCCTGAATTTTTAATGGGAAAAATGGTGGCCCGGAATAACGGTTCTACTGCTTGGCCTCCCTTTGCAGCTGGGTCTGACTGTGTGAATGGGTTCTGGCCAATGGGATGTAAGTAGAAGTGTCAGATGACAGATTCCAGGAGCTTAGTTTAAGAGAAGCTGAGTTCCTGGCTCCTTCTTTTCTTTATCCCTACTTTCCTTCTGCTACTTGGCCAATGCCAAGTGATCTTGGACCTTGAAGATGAGGGCCATGACCTAAGGAAGGCCAAATGTTGAAGTAGAGGATCCAGGCTCCTTGAGGACTTTGTGGGTCAGAGCCTATAAAAACCTGCCCAAGCCTTTCCGCACTGGACAGGTGTTTACACGAGTAATCAATTGCTTGTGCAATTGAAATGAAACAGTATTAAAGCTACTGTTACCTTTTTTTACCCCCGTGATTCATAGATGAACCTGATTTCATCTTATACAAGGCTAACGTGAACTTGAGAAACCTTGGCCTAGAAGGAGGATTCCCTTGGTCCTGTGTTGTTCACTGTTTTTTCTCAATGACAGCACTGAATGAAAAAGGGGTTTATATCAGATCTCCAGATGACGTAAAGTTGAGATTGTTGTTAATGTGGTAGGCAGTCTCTGAATATGGCCAGCATCAATTCTTTCCCTCCCTATTAGTAGGTGGTGATTTTTGCATTGAGAGATGGAGACTAATTTTCCTCCTCTTGAATCTGGGCTGGCCTTGGTGACTCATTTGACCAATAGCATATGGTGAAGCAAAGTTCTAGAATTTCTGAGGCAAGGTCATCAGAAACCTCCTGTTTTTGCCTGGATCTTTGGAATTGTTTGTCCTCGGGACATTCTATCTCAGAAACTTGCTGCTAGGCTTCAAGCTAAATGGCCAAGCCACATGTAAGCACCCTGGTCAACAGCCCCCGCGAAGCTCCTACACGGGGCAGCCAGCATCAACTGCCCGGTGCATTGCCAAACCACCTCAGACATTACATCTAGGTGAGCTTTCAGAGGACTGCATTCCCAGCGGCCATCCACATGAGACGCCCTGGGAGAGACCAACCCATTTGATCCTGGTTTACCTACGGAACCATGAGATACAGTGATAAGTTGCTGTTTGAAGCCCCTAAGTTTTGGGATAGCTTATTACAAAGCAGTAGGTAAGCCAGCCAATAGAACACAGAAGATATAATCAGAATGAAAATGATCCTTGTGAAATGGGTTAAGAAAAACAAGAGGAAATTTAAGAAGTAAAAGGTAGAACACTGGCTCACTTGCTGCAGCTGACCAATGATGAAGTCTTTGGTAATAAAGAGAGTAGTCGACCTCGCCTGTGACATCAGTGGGATGCAGATGCTGATGTAGCTGGTCCACAAATGGTCTTAATTCCCCAACCCTTATTGCTCCTTTAAGTCATCTCCAGCCCCTGTACCATGTTCTAGCCAAAGAGGAATGCCAGCATTCTCTGGAGGGACTGAGTTCTGAGCTGCTTGCCTGCATTTCTCTTTGTATTAGAATTTAAAATTAGGTTTCTTTGGCCGAACACCCCTTTTAGAGCTCCCCTGTTTAGCAGGGCCCCTGTTTTATAGTTTATTTCGCCCTGGACTGTATATGTACCCTATTCACCCCAGCCAAAGATGAATGACTGGCCAATGTCTGATGAACTGCTGGTCTCAGAAGTCTTTGCTTACCCCCAGACATGTACTTCTGGGGCAGTGCCTCCTTCTATACAGAGACGTTTGCACTAGGCCATTGCTGAGTAGAGAGTTTCACTTAAACAGATATGGGATAGTCTGGTAACCCAATCCACCTCTGCAGGGCACACCAAACAGAAGAATTTGAAAGAAATCCAATACCGATAGGAAACATTCCATTTAGGTGTCAACAGAATTCCCTGACATTCATTACTCACAGTAGCCTTACTTATTTCTCTCCCTCCTTCTGCCCCTCCCTACCTCCAGCCCCCCTCCAATAATCAGGGGGTCTACTGCAGAACTCAGCTTAATGTCTCCTATTCATTCCCTTAGCATTGAAAGGGATAATTGGGAGGTAATTGCATTACTGCACAGTTTGTAGTTAACCTTCTATTTTGGCTCTTAACGTGCATATCTTTGCTCCAGGAGTACATTAAGGGTAATTATAGGCAATTCCCTGCCAGATCCAGAAAAGGGGTTTGTTATGAACACGGAAGCGCACCAGGAAGGAAGAGTTAATGTAGCTGAGTTTGAAGCACATCCAAGAAGGTAAATGAATTAAGGTCAGCTTGACATGAACTTTGGCCAAGCAAAGCTGGGAAAATTAGAGTATGATAAAGGTCCTTTCTGGAGAATTATTGCTTTCTAACAAAACCCAGAGAAACTGTCATAGGCTCCTTTATTCAACCGAACACCCGAGTTCCTTCTCTCTGCTGGGCTTTGAGTAGGGGGCAGGCAGCGTTGAGAGGGTTCGCTGGTGCTTGGCACGGACTGATATTTGTCAAGACAGCTCCATGAAAGGTAGTCTCCAAGATAAGTCTCTAGGTTCAGATGTGATCTGTTTTAACCTTCCATAGCATTTAAAGAAATGAAACTGTCATCTCCTTGATGAGTGTTTAGGAAAATCAATTATCTTCTGTAATTGTGCACACGCCCCTTGGAAAGTGAGCATTGGTGTGCAACACTTCCCTTCCATCTCAAATGCAAAGTAACCAGTGGAAACCTTGAGGATGGAAGCTAAACTCAAATAACTGAGCTGCAGTGGGCTTCCCTTTGTCCATTTCAACTTAGGCCTAATTAGCAGGGGATTTGTGGTCAAATTGCTCAATGGCCCAGTGCCTCAGTTTCCTCACTTGTAAAATAAGTGAGTTGTACCAGGTCACTTCTGCCACTAGTGTTTTTATGCGTGTGTGTGTGTGTGAAAAGTCTGTACTAATCTTCCTTCTGCTCAATATTAGGTCAAAGTATCTTTAAAGCATGTTATCCAGATATGGATATTGTTAAAATACTCTTACCACTCTGTCTACCTGGGGCTATTCAAAAAAAGAAACTGGCATCCATAAATTTTCTGGCTGGCTGGAGGCAAAAGAAGAACAAATAGTTTTCTATTGATGAACAAGATTCATGTCTATTGCTTTCCATTGCCCATTCATGGATCGAGCTGAGAGGGCTTTCCTTGTCGATGCTCAGCTCTCAGAAGGGAAGTTCCATGAGCAAGGCAGATTGTTGAGCATTGAGTTTCATTGACTGTATAGTTTTCTTTGCAGAAGCAGCCCTGGTAGTTCAAGGATTCCAGACAATATTGATGAGGATTAATGATCCTGTAAATAGGTGTTTAAAATAAATAAAAGGATGAAAACAGGGATTAGGGAGAAACTACAGTGGGTTAATAAATTAGGTGTTCAACTGCCAGTTCCTACAAGATTATTTCAGCAATTAGCAGGAAACATTTTGTCGCAAACAAAATAAACCTGCAATCAGAAAATAATTTACAATCAGCTTTGCAAGTAAAATAGCATACTTTCCCATCAGTCGAAGGCATTTTGAGAATTAAGTGATCAAGTCAAGAGTGATGCTTTCAGAAGGTAAGTGGTTAGAACCGATTATCGTGGCAATTAGTCAACCGTGACCCGGCAACTGGGGGCCTTTCACAGAAAGCGTTTCCTTTGAAGAAGTTGTCTGACGGCACTGCTTGTGGGGAAGCTGATGGTCCCGTCCTGGAAACCAGCAAAGGGGCTCATGTGAAACACTCCACCAGCCACAAATGCAGCCGTCACCCTCATCATAGACACACTCCCCGGCCTGATCTGTGTGAATGAGTAACAAGCTCCTCAGATATTTCCGAGGCTCATGGATGCCTTGTGCACTTGAATTTCTTTGGAGACCAAAACGAGGGGTGAGAGTGGTTTGTGCAGATGATCAGTCATTCGAGCAATTAGAGGCCCACCCTAGAGAGACCGCTACTAGGCAAGTTATCAATATCTTGCCTAATTTTTACTGCTGGCCGTAAAGACTCCATTCAGAGGGAACTTAATGAGCATAAGTCAGGCAGTGACTTTCCCTCCTTACACTTGCACTAAAATGGAAAATGCAAATCAAGAAGACTATACAAGCTCTCAGTGTACTTACAGGGACTGCTAATCATTCCCCAAAGGGGAAGGACTATCTAGATTTTCAGAATTGTGCATGGCAGTCAGGAAGATTCTAAAGTGAGTTCTCACGGCACCTCTATCTCAGTCAGCTGCTTGCTATTCATGCGTTATCCAGCGTATTTTTTCTCTCTTAAATATTTATAAAACTTGCCTAGACTGCAAAGATCCAAGAAATAAAATAGAATTATCTTAATAAAGAAAAGGTTGGGAGGTGTCAGTCTGATTTAGAAAACCCATTTCATGGTGTGTGTTGGAACAAGAAATAATTAATTTGAAAAGTCCTTGATCTCTGACTGCGGTTGCATTAATGATATTATAGTATTAAATATAATAGTATTTCACCTTCATTATCCTTGTGCTCAGTCTGAGCCCTTGTCTTCATGCTAAGAGCCGTGTCCATGGCTGGAGATGATTAAAGTATAAGAGATTGAAACTGAAAGGGGTAATTTTGTGAAGCTGACTATTTACTCTCGATCTTAGCCGCTTCTGAACTCAGATATCTCTTTGTCTCTCTTGCTCTGCATTTTCATTTTGAAGGTGTTTGGCTAATTCATTTTCATCATTCACTAACTTTATTTCTTTCACAGGTCTGAGTTTATATTCTAGTCAAAATTAAAAACAAAACAAAACAGTGTTATGCACTGAATGTTTTCATCTCCCCAAGATTCATGTGTTGAAATGATAAACCTTAATGTGATGATATTTGGACAGGGGGTGGGGCTTTGGAAGGTAATAAGGTCATGAGGGTGGAGCCCTCATGAATGGATTAGTGCCCTTACGACAGAGACCCCCAAATCTCTCTTGCCCTCATTCTACTCTGTGTGGAATAAGAAGTCAGCAGTCTGCAACCGGGAAAAGAATCTCATGGAACTGAGCTGGTGCCGTGATCTTGGACTCTCAGCTTCCAGAACTGTGAGAAATTAACTTCCGTTGCTTATAAGCCATCCAGTCTTTGGTGCTTTGTTGCGGCAGCCCCAGCTGACCAAGACTCTGAGTTTGTTCATTCATTTTCATCAAGTTGCTGATGCGCTGTATTTCTTCATCACCCTAACTTGCTGACGCAGAGGAGGATGGGACAGGCCAGTGCCAGTGGAGAAGCTGGTGAGCCACTGTGGACCAGACCCATGATAGGGGTTGAGGGCCGGTGTTGGCCTCCCTGACTGGCTTTGTGTCTTCTGTGAACCTGTGTTTGAACTCTGCTTCCTTTGCTATGCAGCCGCTTCTCCAGACACTGCTTGGCCCTCCAATCCCTTTCTGTCCCCGACCCCTCCACAACAGGGGACACCCTTACTACCACTAGGGACAGCACTCTGGACTTCTGGATGTGGTGAGCACTTTCTTTTCAACCCTCATACTCAGTTCTTGGATTGGGCCGCCTCACTGTCCCCGGGGCTACCTACAGGGACATTCTGTATGCATGACAAAGCCCTTATTTTGGCTTTAATTCTCTTTTTTCTTTTGTTGTTGTTGACTCTCTCATTTTTTGTCATAGGTTTTATGATATTTAGTTGTAAACTTATTTATTGAAATAGTTATCTATGCTAGTTCTTTGAGGGCATGTTCAGGGAATGCACATGTGCATCTGTTTTCTTGGGGACATTGGCCAGTCACTTGGAGGCACTACTAATTCAGGATGACTTTAAACTAAGCTCTCAAACTGGTCTTCAAAAAATCAAATAGAATAAAGTCAGTTCCCAAACCTCTGTGAGTGTACAATTGGCACTGGGACTTTTCAATGGAAATTAATAAATGATCCCCATCTCCCGCCCCCACATTCTTTCTTCTAAGCAACAAAGCTTACCCCTTCATCTTCTTTTGCAAGGGAAGAGTTTTTTTTCCTAGTTCTTGCCTCATTGAAAGTGTAGCCCCCAGGGAGCCTGGCAGCGCACAGGAATGTCTGATCTCATTGCCAGCCTGGCGCCTGGTGTAGATCCTGGGCTGTCTTTGTTCCCCTGCGTGGCCCAGGTGGAAGGCAGGAACATGGGGGGACTGAAAGAGACCCCAGACTTGACAGCTGCTGGATTCAGCATTCTGCTACACTCCTGGATTTCTGCTCCTGTTTGAATTTTTGGCTTTCAAGGATTTTCTTACTTTTTAGACTACTAGGCTGTGTATTTAAAAAGACATTAAAAAACAACAACAATCCAGTATTTTCAGATATTTTGCAGTGGTTGGAATTTTTGGTCTTTCTCGTTCACACCACTGCCAGAAGGCTGCTAATAGTACTTTTGTCTCTCCCTGGTGACAGGTATGCCATTTTGCTGTCTGTATAGATATTTGCTTATCTTTTCCATTTTGCCGGATTGCCAACTTTTGGTATGACCCATGTGCCCATTACTATGATTTGCCAATGCCCATGCTCAGGGAATAGAGTACTTAGAAAATAGAATTGAGCTGAGATGGTCGGTCTGTTTTGGCTGTGATAAGGATGTGCCTTAGACAGGAAAGGCTATGCTGTGCTGCAGTAACAAATAAACCCTGAGATCTCAGTGGCTCAAGCAAAATGAGGGTATTGCTGATCCTGATACAGCCTGATGTGGGTCTCACTGTTCTTCAGGGCATCTCCCTGCCTCCTTGGGGACCTAGGTTTATTCCATATTGTAGCTATGCCATCTAAAATGTCTAATGCCTGAGCTAATGGTACTAGGATGTGGGGTCTTTTGGAAGCGATCAGGTCAGGAGGGTGAAGCCTTTATGAATGAGATTAATGACCTTATGTAAGAGACCTCGCAAGGCTTTCTCACTCCACCCTGTGAGGACACATTGAGAAGTTGGCTGTCGATGAACCAGGAAAGTGTCCTCACCTGATCATACTGGTGCCTTGATTTTGGACTTCCAGCCTCCAGACCAAGAAAAAGAAATTCCTGTGCTTAAGCTTCTCAGTCTGTGGCACTTTGTTATGCAGCCTGAGCTGACTGATACACAGAAGAAAGAGGAAGGAGAGATAAGGAAATATCGGTTGATCATACCCTCTTTCAGATACCACACTAGTACCTCTTTCACATGTACTTTATTCTGACTTTATAAACACCTTATAAAATAGATCTTATTATCTCCTTTTTATAGAGAAATAACCACAATTCCCTTGGGTGAAGAATCTTTCCCACCACTATTTAATGAATCATGGCAGAACCAAGATTCCAACTGAAGTCTGTGTCACTCTGAAGACTGTGCTTTTGCCTCTAAAATGTGGGTTACCCATCTTTTTTCTGCAAAAGGGCTAGAGGGTGAATATTTGGGGCTTGACATGCCATACATCCTCTTAATTACCTACTTAACTCTGCCATTGGCACAGAGCAGTCATAGATAGTATATGAACAAATAGGCAGGGATGTATTCTAATAAATTGTTATTGACAAAAACAGGCAGTGGGCTGGAGTCAAAGGCCATAACTTTGATGGCCTCTGCTCTATAATATTCTCCTTTTATGGGGTTTGGCCCAGTCAGTGTAGAGGACTGCAGACAGAAAGACGAGTGTGTAGGAAGGCATGGACATGTGGGAGTACATGATGTATTCAAGAGATGGAAAACCATTCGATGAGACGGGAGCAGATGGTGTTAATTTGAGGTATGGGAACTGAGGAGGCAGGAAATGCTGAAAATGTAACTGGGGTCCAGGTCATATTTATGTACTTGTTGAGCAAACCTCTACCTTGTGACAGGCGCCTTACCAGGCCCTGAGAGCTCCCAGTACAGGGAACAAAGACAAGTCCTTGTCTCTGAAGGAGGTGACTGTTTGGAAGGGAGGGAGACATAGTGAGGAGTGATTTAGGGGGAGGAGTGAGCAGAGAGTAGAAACACTGAGCTTCTAGGTTCTACATTGGGGTGCTACGTTGAAGTCTCATCCAGAGAATGTCATCAATGGTCCTCCCAAATACCAGATAGGACTGAGCCGAGGGTTGCTTGTTGAGCAGAGAATCAGAATTGATAAAATAAATGTTCCTGTATCTTTCCGAAGAATTTCCTATATGTGGACATGGGCTTTTGTTGACTGAAGCTGGTGTGACTATTTGAAAGAGTTAACACTTTCCATTTGGAAGGAAAAAACAACCATGTGGTGACAAAGAATTTGTTCTCTTCTTTGGGTGGCAGCCACAGGATTCCTCGCCAATTAGTAGCATCTGGTCCTCATCGAAGATTCATCCCTGGTTGAGCTGGCAGGTACCTCTGGATGTGACACTCTGCGAAGTTCCTGATGGGCCATCTGTGATGCCGTCCCTTCCCAGATACCTCAGTCCTCCCTCCCCAGCTAGCCACTCTGCCTTTCGTATGAAATATTTTTAAATACTCAGACCTGAGAGCGGGGCTAGCTGTAGAGTTTTTAGGGAATAGGGTGAGATTCCAAGTTGGCTTTTTTCAAGTTTAGTAAAAGGGAACAGTGAGGATTGTAATAGCTATGATTTACTGAGCACTTACGCCGTGCTGGGCCCTATATTCAACATTTTACCAAAAAGTTTTTTTTACATACATCATCTTATTTAATTCTGAAAGCAACTGTGTGAGGATGCAAGTGCCATGTTACTTCAAGTTAACAAATGAGGAACGCGAGTCTCAGAAAGGTTGCTTCCTTGGACCGACATCACATAGTCCCGAAGTCTCTGAGTCAGGATTCCAGCCCAGTCTCTGCCATTTAATATATTGGGCGAGTTGAAATTCATGTCATGTAGAAGCAAGTCTCTAAGGTGGTGTTTCAGAGAGGGAAATACTTTTTTTTCCTGCTTCTGGGTAAAATTAGGGTCTTATCATCCTGGAGGGTCCCATCATCCTGGAGGGGTTCCCTTTCTTGATAAAAATTGTCCTATTATACAGACAACAGTGATAGCACAGTTGCAAACTGTCTCAGTTCCCAGGACGCTTTTGCAGATATCACATGACAGTAAGAGGCTGTTCTTTGCTCAAGGTCCTCTGAGCCTAGGGCTTGCACAGGCTCAGGGATACTGTATTCTCCCTGTTCAGGCAGGGCAGGCTGTCTCCAGTTCTTGGAAACCCTGGCTCTGTACTTCCCTTCCGTCTAAACCCAAGTAACTGGCCAGTTTTCTGAAAGGACTCTGCTGAGAGGGAGGAAGAGAATGAGGCTCAGCTTGCTATTGATGCACCATCTTCATTCATTGGGAAAGAAAAGGCATGGGCTTTAATGAAAAAAAGAAAGAATTCTACAGATGGATCCTTCAGTGTCCTGTCAAAGGCCCAGATTGAGAAATTTAAAGTCCTCAGCTGTGGTCTTTTATTTTAAGTAACAGTGGGATAAACAGGCTAGGGTAGCAACTGAAAACTCTAGTTATCTTCCTAAATTGATGACATAGCTGGCTACTTCACCCCCTTTCAATTTCAAAAGCAATTTGTCTGAAGCTTTCAATTTAAACCCCATAGATCTTCTCTAAACTAAATAATAGGCTGCACAACATTCTGGCTTCCCATGAAAAGACAAGAACTCTTGTGTGTGTGTGTGCATGGCGGTGGTAATGGATTGAGGCGGATGAGAAGAGAGGCATTCCAACTGATGATTGAATTTAAAGCTCCTGGGGATTTGGGATCTGTGAAATGATCAGCAGTCCCGCTGGACCCAGCCTGCCAGGAAATCAGACGTAGACAGCGATGGGAGGAAGCTGGGGTATCTGAGAGCTGAACAGGCCTAAGCAAATCTATTCCACTCCCTCCCTCCTGGCCTTGACCTCATCGCTATCTCCTGAGCTGTTTCCTTGGTCTCCAAACTGGCTCCTGTCTCCAGAATCACCCTCTCCACCTCACTTCCAGGCATCTTCCAACAGATTTTTCCTCCAACACACACACACCTGCTTAGCTCACTCCCCTGCTCAGAAATACTCATGGGTTGCCCACTGAATTCTGTAAAGACTCCTCAGGCTAATATTTAAACCCCTTCTAAGTGCATCCAGAATTAAAGTGTGTCCTCCTTCCCACTCCCTGTGGGTATCTCACTTTTCTAGAATGTAGCTCTCATGCTCCACAGTGGGCTCTTTGCTCTTCTACCTCTGACCTTTGTCTGCTGTGTTCCCAATGCTGGAACTTATTCCCCTTCCTTCCACTCCTTGTGTTTAACAGAAGTACTGCCTGTGCCTGGAACGGCAAAACATAATATTTTTAGAGTTGGAAAGATTCTTTGAAGTTGGGAAAGTCAGTTTCTTTGGAAGTGCTATTTTCTCATTTCTAAGCCTCCTACAAGATCCTGCTCAATGTTGCTTCCCTGGAAAACATCTGACTCTCTTGGCGAGTTATAGGTGCTCAACAAATGCACAGCAAATTAATGCCTAAATAAGTGTGGAAGTGGAAAGGCACAGGTTTTTATTTTATTTTGTCCATGACTATACAATCATAGTCTCTTAGGATTTGTTGCAGAGCTAGAGATGAGCTGGTCCAGCTTCAGACAGAGAGCAAAGTTAAGTGAATGGTCAAGGTCCTGTGGCAAGTCAGTGTCAGAAGTAGGACCAGAAAACAGAATTCCTAATTCTGAGCCCCAAGTCTTTTCTCGGCTTATATGTGGCTTCTGTCATTGCATCAGTTGTCTCAGTAGTTTGTGTCCGTCAGATCCATGAGGCCATTTCAGGTGGCAAAGACTAGCTGGCCACTGTGGACTCCTCTTTCTCACTCTGTGACTCCTTCATAGGCCTTCATGAATGAGTTCTCTTATTCCAAAGACCCTGACTGAGGGATACTTACGTGTGAGAGGTCAAAGTTGAGAAAGACACAGGCTGGCCCTCCAAGGAGCTTTGGCCAGACAGGAGGCATAAAGAGAAAGTAAGAGAAAGGCAGAGCAGGAAGCAGCTGACTCTAGTGTGGGTGGGGTGAAAGCTTGGGGGCATTTGAATTGAGTTTGGAAGGTGAACTTGACTTTTTAAGAGGAGGGTGACAGTGAGGAGCGTGATCCCCACAGAGAGAAGATCGTGAGCTAAGGCCCCGTGGTGTAGAAGGTTATGCTATGTTTGGGGTGACAGGAAGAAGGGCCACATGCTAGGAGCAGGTAGAGCCTGGGAAGGGGCCCGAGAGGGTAAGTACCCAGGGCAATATGTGCCGAGCTAAGGGGATGGTGCCGTGTCCTAGGAGCAGGGAGAGGTGTTAGTTTGCTAGGGCTGCCATAACAACGTACCATGGGCTGGACAGCTTAAACAGCAGAAATTTTTCTCACTGTTCTGGAGGCTGGAAGTCTGAGATTTAGGTGTAGGCGGAGTTAGTTTCTTCTGAGGCCTCTCTCAGCTTGCAGATGGTTGCCTTCTTCCTGTGTCCTCACATGGTTGTCCCACTGTGTGTTTGTGCCTTAATCTCCCTTTTTTATCAGGACACCTGTCCTATTGAATTAGGGTGAGCTCACCCCAATGAGCTCATTTGAATGTAATCCCCTCTTTCAAGTCCCTGTCTCCGACTACTGTCACATTCTGAGGTCCTGAGAGTCAAGATTTCAACATAGGAATTTCGGAGGAGGACACAACTCAGTTCGTAACAGGGGACAAATTGAGGTTTTTTTAAAGAATTCATTTGGAACACTTGACTCGCATTTTCTCATTAATGGCATTAATTCTGCCTCTGAAGAGCCTCTAAATATAGATGCCATCTGCTGCCCTGCAGCATGTTATCGCTGATCCCCACTTAACGGTGGCTTCCTTACAAGCGGAAGGAGGGTGGCATGAAACCCAGAGGAGGCTGGTCCTCTGGGTGGAGCCCAGGCAGTGAGAGGCCAGGGACAGTCCCGCAGTCGGGGCGGGCTCCGGGGCCTCCCAGGTGATGGAAGGGTCCAGGTTTCCAAGATTCTGTGAGTTTTGAGTAGTCAGGCCCTTGTGGAATGCTCATTGACTCAGGAAGTGGGGCTCCTCTCCTTTCCTCCAAGTGCTGAGTGTGAGCACGAAGTGGCGATGGAACATTTTGCTCGTTAAAAAAAGCGTTCCTCCTTCCAGAGCAAAGTGGCTCCTGCCAGCCCTGGTCGATGGCACCTTCACGCTGATTAAGGGGAACACTCATCACGTGGAAGTGCCTGAGCTGCCTTCCAATGTGGTTTGCTAAGATGACACCTTCCCGGGGTCCTTTCTCGCTGGTGAGTTGCTCCCACACCCTTGCTCTGAAGGCCAGTTTGAGCCTCCCATTAAACACTTCTACAGTTCTAGATTTCAGTTAGGGAACTAATTACTTTTGCCATATTGCCCTCACTAAGGACATTTTCATTATTAAGTCAATTTGTTAGAATTGAGGAGCCTTGCCAAGACAGAAGAATTATCGTTCGAGGAGCCTCTTGCTCATTTCCTGCTTTGAGGTGACAGGGCAGAAAGCTTAATTTTGGATATTTTCTGTTCATTTAGTAAATGTTTGTGAACCACTTACTTTGTGCTTGTAAGTACTGTACTAGGCTCAGAGGATGCAAAAGTAGGTTCAAAGACACATGGCCTTTGTCTTCAAGGGGCTCAAGATCTAGCAGAAAAGAAATAATTCAAATATGATTTAAATTATGAAATCTATTACTATTATATTTAATAATTTAAATCATGTATCTGAGTGTTACAGGTTGGCGTGCACAAATACCACTGGGACACAGAAGAGGAGAGGGTGATTCATCTGGAAAGTCTTTGCAGAGAATACGAGCTTTAAAGTCGCTCTTGTAGGAGGCACAGGCACGCGTCAGCCAGATAAGAGGGAAGGGGATTACTTTTCTAGGACTCTCTTAACAAAGTACCACAAATGGAGTGGCTTAAAGAATAGAAATTTTCCCTGGCTGGTGTGGCTCAGTGGGCTGAGTGCAGGCTGGGAACCGAGGGGTTGCCGGTTTGATTCCCAGTCGGGGAACATGCCTGGGTTGTGGGCCAGGTCCCCGGTGAGGGCCATGTGAGAGGCAACCATGCACTGCTGTTTCTCTCCCTCCCTTCTCCTCTCTCTAAAAATAAGAATAAAATCTTTAAAAAAAAGAATAGAAATGTATTTTTTCACCGTTCTGGAGGCTAGAAGTCGGAGATCAAGTGTGTCCTTAAGGTCATGCTTTCCCTGAAGGCTCTCAGGAAGGAGCTGCTCCAGCCTCTCTCCCAGCGGCCAGTGGTTCCTTGGCTTGTGGTTCAGGGCAGCTCTAATCTTTACAAGGTGTTCTCTGTGTATCGCCACGTCGGCTTCCCTCACTTCATGGCTGTCTCTGCATCCAACTTTCCCCTTTTCGTAAGGGTACCAGTCATGTTGGATTGGGACCCATGCTAAGACCCCACTTTAACTTAATTATCTCTGTAAAGACCCTATTTCCAAATAAAGTCACATTCTGAGGTAGTGGGAGTTAGGACTTCAGCATGAATTTTTCAGGGGCACTATTCAACCCATAACAGCATCCGAAGCAGAGGAAACAGGGTGCACAAAGGCATGGAGTTTTGAAAGGATCAGCTTGTTTGGGAGACAGAGAGACATGAATATGGCTGAACTGTAGGTGACTTCAGGCTAGCCACATGTGGGGTTTCTCTAAATAAATGTTCATGGCTGTTGCCTGGCTGGTGTGGCTCAGTAGGTTGAGTGCCAGCCTGTAAACTGAAAGGTCTCTGGTTCGATTCCCAGTCAGGGCACATGCCTGGGCTGTGGGCCAGATCCCTGGTTGCGGGTGTGTGAGAGGCACATCATCAATGTTTCACTCCCTCTCTGTCTCCCTCCCTTTCCCCTCTTCAACAAATAAATTAAAAAGTCTTTTAAAAAAGGAAATGTTCAAGGCTATTGAGTCCTTATAGTTTTAAAAATAATTATTACTTTTTGTTTACAGTATTTATATGTTCACATTAATACAGAATTTTACAGGATACGTAAATTCAATCATTCGTATGCTTAAAAATACTCATACTCTTTCCCCCTTTCCCTTTCTTGCATATCTCACCCTTTTCTTCCCCCGCAATCAGATCAGCTCCTCCCCACCTCACTGCGCCCCCACCGCCGCGCCCTCTCCCGTGCCCACGGTACTAATGCAGGTTCATTCTTTTCCGTGTTTGTGTTCACCTAATTCTATACAGGTGCTCACAAACACCCACACGTATAGAAGTTTGCAGGTTACTGTTTAGTTTTTATAAGTGCTTTTCTGTATTACTCTAGAGGACCTTGTGGGAATCCCTCTAAATCGTGCATTTTTAACAGGGGTAATATCGACCCCAAGGAGACAAAGACTGGTTCTTAGGAGATGAACAGATATAGTTATTACAATGGTCTGCAGCCCTCAGAACTCCATCCTTTCTGACAGCGGAAGCAGGTGTGCAGTGTATGCATGGTATTAAAATTCACGGGGTGGGCACTCTGAAAAACGGCTGGGCAATCCTGCTGTAAATCACCTGGTGTGACTCTCATCTTCGCTTTCTAACGGCTGACTCTGTTCAGTCGTGGGATGGGCCACCATTTATTCAGCTCTCCTTCCGTTTGTGGCCATTCATTCTGATTCTAGATCTTAGCCATATGAAGAAGGCTGCATTTAACCAATTGTTGCTTTTATTCATGTGGCAAAGAGCAGGAATCGTGGTCACAGGATGTCTGATTTTAATTTTGGGGTAAGTGCTACCAGATTGCTTTCCAAAAGGCGGAAATACCTCACATCTGAGGAAAGCCTTTCCCTGCTCACAGTAAATGCTGTAGCTGTGTTTCCAGTGCTTGCCACTCTGACGAGCATGAAGTGATAGCTCACTGTGACTTTAATGTGCATTTCTCAGAGTAGCAGTGACTGTGAGCATCTCTGCACGCATTTGTCAGCCATGTAGACCTGCTCTTCTGTGACCTGCCTATGAATGCACAGTTGGCTCCATTTTTATATGGTGGTGTTTTCTTTTAAATTTCCAAGAGCTCTGTCTATATCACAGAAACTCACCTTTGTTTCGCATCTGTACCAAATACTGTTTCTAGATGGATTATTTGTCTCTTGATTTTGTTTATGGTTTTTTGCACACTAAAGTTTAAATTTTTATATACTTAAGTATATGGGTCTTTATCTTATAGTTGTGGGTTTCTAGTCTTAGGAGATTGTCCAATTTTACATGTAGTCACTTAGATTTTCTGGCAAAGTTTTTGATTTTACTTTTTATATTATGTTTTTAATATGTCTGAAAGGTTTTTTTTTGTATAAGAGATAATGTGGGGTATCTGTTTCCAGTTTTTTCAGCTTGATAATGAGTTTGCCAGCACATTTTATAAATTCTCCACTCATTTTCCTTTGAATTAAACTGCCATCTTTGTCATAAATTAAATTTTCATATACAGAGGTATCTAATTCTGGGTTCTCTGCCATGTCCCACTGATTTATCCATTCCTTGACCAATGCTAAACTGATGGATGAGTCTGTAAGACACTTAGACAATTCCAGAAACTAACACACACACACACACACACACACCACCTGTTATCAGGATTCTATGCAGAACTGCATTAAAATTATATATTAAATTTTGAGAACACTGAACATACAATATTTTCCCAATTTTTCAGAATTTGTTTTATGTATTTTAATAAACATTTATTGTTTTCTACATGTGTATCTTGTACCTTCTTTCATAAGTGTATTCATAAGTATTTTATAGTTTTTTATACCATCGTAAAAGGAATATTGCGAGAATAAATATATGTATTGATTTTTGTTCATTTGTCTTGATAAGACCACATCTCTGGACAAGTGAAGGAATGGAGAGAAGTTCAATGCAGTTGGGACATAGGATTTTTGTAAACCATACTTTAAAACATAAGATTTTAGAGGAGGTGTGTCTGGGGTTTTTTAGTGACTACGCAGGACAGCTATGACAAAGAGAGGCGACTCTCCTCGCTCACACCAGGGTGGCGATGTGTTTTTCTGAGAGAACTGAAGTTCCTTTAATGAAGTTCCACATGAGTGAAGTTCCACACTCATGGCTGCATGGCCCACGAGACCCAGAGCCACTTGAGGGTGGTGGTGTGTTGGGCAGGGCGGTGGCCCCCAGGAGGGCCTCAGCCTCCGGCCCTGGGAACGCCCCAGCTGCTGCCACTTCTGTGATCCCCGGAGAAACTGCCGTTGCCTTTCTCATGTCTGTTTCACACTCTCTGGCCCTTCCCAACTCTCCCGGAGGCTGGTTTAGGGTCTTCTTTCCAGATTCAAGTAGCTGGAAACCCCACCCATTCCTGAGTGACACTCACAACAGACTGAGCAGCTTAAACAACAGAAATGCGTGTTCCCGTAGTTCTGCAGTCTGGAAGTCCAAGATCAGGGTGTCGGCAGGGTTGGTTTCTCCGGAGGCCTCTCGTCTTGGCTTGCAGACGGCTGTCTTCTCCCTGTCTTCATGTGGTCTTCTTCCCCCGCGTCCAAATTTTCTCTTTTTATAAGCACACCAGTCACATTGGATTTGAGCCAGTCTTAATGCCCTTATTTTAACTTAATGTCCTCTTTAAATTCTCTGTCTTCAAATAGTCACATTCTGAGGGAGGTGGGGTTAAGGCTCAACATATCGACTGAGGGAGACACAATTCAGCCCATGACATGGAGGGCCCACTGAGGGCGTGTGAACGAAACTCAGACTTGGGTTTTAGGGCTGCCTGCTTTCTCTTCCTGCACTTCCATTTTATAAGCAGACACTGCAGGGCAAGTCCAAGGTGGCTAACTCATGGAGGATAGAAACCTGGACTTCCCATCCAGACCTGCAGTCCTCTGTCCCAGACACTAGCTCACATCAGAGCCCCTGAGATGTCTGGACCCAGGCTGTGGACAGTGGTGACATCGGGGCTCACTTTGACCTTGGCAGCCAGCCTCCTCTGCTGGGAGGTAACTAATGACCCCGTGTGACAGGACTGTCTGCAGTGCCCGGGAGGGTGTGGGGGGTGGTGGGGGCAGGGGATTATTTCTGTTTCCTGTTGCCTGGAGCCAGCTCCTGCACCCTGGAGTGGGCTGAGGGCTGCTAACTCAGCAGAATCAGCTCCATCCCCTCTCCCAACCTCCAGTCACTGAAGAAAATGCATGGGGCCTGTGAGGACAGGGCAGGGTCTTTGGGGTGAACAGGGAGTTTGTGGGGGAGGAGCAGTCACTCCCATGGGAATATGGTTTGAAAATTTCTTTGCCCTTTCTATGCCTTCCTCTATGATTGGGGTGCATGAAGTACCTTCCCCCGCTCACTGTCAGAGGCTAAGACGTGGTTCTCACCTGAGTCCTGCTGTCTGGTTGTGCTGCCTGGTGCACCGGGGCGGGGACAGAGGAGGTGAAGAAAGGAGAGGTCTCAGGGAGTGCTGGAGGTGGGACGGGGAGGCAGAGGCCATCCTGCTGTGTGACTTGGCAATGGTGAGCCCCCCCACCCCGCCATGGTCAGTGGCATCCAGGCTTAAGCCATAATGGTGATGGCAACCCTCCCACACCACCTGCCGGCCCACCCTCCTCCCCAATCCTCTTACCTGTCCCGTCTCAGCTGGCACTGAGAATCAGGGAAGAGTTTAGCATTAAACACCATAGAATGTTGCAGAGCGAATGGGACCAGCTGAAGAAGAGAAACAGGGTGTTTTATTTATTTATTTTTTTTTGATAAATCAAAATGAATTTTCATAGTCATTTATTACTAGAAAATCATGTTTGCATTTGGCATTTAACATACACCTTTTCCTGAATCTTTGTTTCTTTATATTTTATACATTTCATTTTATTTTTTTTTACATTTTTCTTTTTTCTTTATTTTATTTTATTTTATTTTATTTTTATTTTTTTTTTATTTTTTTAATTACTTTATTGTTGTTCAATTACAGTCAGAAACAGGGTGTTTTATTACATGGAGCTGAATCAGAAATTATGAAATTGAATTAGATGCTAAAAGAACAGTCTAGGAAGAAGGGAGGCTTGATAGCCTAGCTGTGGCATTAATGAGAAAAAAAATGTATCTTATGTTTATATGCTAATGAGTTGAGGCATTTTATGTTGATATGCTATTACTGGCATTAACTGAGATAAGGTCGGATGATGATGATATTGGGGATTTTTGTATTGTAGCACAGAATTTAAAAAGTCCAAAAGTTTGTAAGACAGGGAGAAATAAGGCTACAATGATCGAGTGGCCATGGATGGCATTCATATTTTGTGGCGAGATTCATGCTCTGTTTCCTTAGGGGAGATAAAGTAGTGGACACACACACACACACACACCCCGTATTCGAAAGTCAGAACCGAAAGGTCCACAGTGGCCATCAAGTCCTGTGGTAACAAATGAATGGTATGGGAAATGCTGGATATTTTTCTCCTATTCCTTCTCTCCTGGCAGATATGAGGACTCAATCATGGCAACATTTCATGTGAAGATTACCTATTTTCTGATGGGAAGGACTTACTGAAAAAGGTGAGATTTAAACTGATTCCTGAATGAAGCGATCTCAATTCATTGTCATGTCTGGGCCAATTACTTCAGATATTTGAAAAAAGTCCTGCCCCCTATCTGTCTGCTTTCCTGTAATTTGATAGGAAAAATGAAGGCAATTCTAATTAAAAATAAATGAGTTTCCGTTTCCTTAGTACATACCATGTTCAAGGGGTAGTGCAGTCCTCGGCGGCCTCGATTTTTCATCCCCGTGCTGGCCTTGCAAGGAGGCGCTGTGACTGCCCGCACCCACCCACTGGGCAAAGGAGGAAACTAATGTCCAGGGAGCTGAGATTTGCACCTGAGAATGCCAGACCTGGAATCCAAACACCTGTCTGATTTACTCCATCCTCCTGGATTAGAAAGATTGTCCAGGGGTCCCATCTTTGGCCTGTAGAATTATCATGTTATGTTCAAACAGTTGCATGTGGCAGCATCTGATGCACTTAGGTATCGGTAGTGACCTTCTTAAAACCCCCCATCCCCCTGGGAATCCTCAGAATTATTTTGGGAAGAGTGTTAGGTGTTGGCTCCTGAGTAAGCAGTGGAGATGAAGAGCAGTCATTTGGCATTCATACTGAAGTGTCTTCACTGAACTCGGCTGGAGAACCCCGAGTCGGTCCCATGACGGGAGGGACACCTTAGCAGGTGAACTGGAGAGCGTGGGCTCTAGACGCAACCTAACTGGAGCTCCTGCCCTACCACTCATTAGCCGCATGACTTTAACACAGAAGGCCACCTCTCTGAGGCGATCCCGGCTTCTCAGGTCTCCTGGGAAGAGAAGCGACACGTGGATGGTCAGCAGAGAGAGATTGAGAGAGAGTGACGCTCCTCTTTAGAGCAGCTCCCAGGAGGAGGACCGGCACTTCCCTGCCTCTCTCTCCTGTCACCAGATCTGCTGAGCAAGAGCAAACACGCTCACGCTGGGACTGACAGCGCCATTGTGTAGCAGCTGTCCTCAAGGGAAAAGGGTGCCCTGCCCTCTCTGCAGCTTCTTCCTCTCTATCCCTATCCTGCAACCAGAGTGGCCAGGAAAAATGACAATTAGACAAAAGTGAAACAAGGGGAACTAGCACTGGGTTACTGGAACTGGTGGGGACACTGGCAACTTCTGTGGGCTGCTGGATCTTCTTGGCAAGTGCCATGTTGTCCTGCAGGGTTTGCATGTGAGTCCAGGCACCCACCGACCTCACTGAGTGCCTGCCAGTGTGATTCTGGGCACTCACCTGTTTCTGCCCTCAGGGATTTCTGTCTCTTTAGAGAGATGCATACCTAGGCAGATGGCAACTTGGAGGAAATACAGGTGTCTTGGTGCTGGTCAGAGAAGTCTTCCTGGAGGAGGCACTCTCATTTTTCCAAGTCTGAGAAATGAGTAAGAATGAGGCAATAGGATAAAGGAGACCTTATAGGCAAAAGCCACAGCGGGAGTGAAGGAAGGTGGGCATACTGAGCAGAGAGCGATGTGATAAGTCCTCTGGAAGCAAAGTGTGAGGGGTGGGGTGAGTTGGAGGATAAAGTGAGGATAGAGAGAAATTCAGGATCTAGGTCATGGAGAATTTGGAATTTTTCCCAAAGCCCATCTTAGAGCCATTGGTGGAGTTAAGCTGGGATGATCATATTGACCTTTTAGCAAGAGATCCCTGGCAGTGAGGGATAGAGAATCCCTGAGGCAGAAACCAGTTAGAAGGTTTCTACAGGAAGCCGGCCTGAGGATGAACAGGCTAGGGCCATGAAGATGGAATCTGGAAGTCAGATTCAGAGGGAGGGAATAGCACTGGCTGGGCGTGGTGCCTGGCAGGATGTGGGTGTGAGGGAAAGGGAGGCGTTGGGACTCTGGCTTGGGCAATTGGAGAGTTTGTGGGGCATCCCCAGAGATGGGTGTTTGCAGTATCGACTCTCAGAATAGCTGGACATACGTACATCTGGGCTTGGAGCTCGGCAGAGCGGCCAGAGCTGAGAGTGTGGAGTTGCAGGTCATTAGCACTCAGGGTTTGGGTAGGGAAGAGTGTGTGAGTGAGAAGAGAGAGAGACTGAGGAATGGGCCCTGGGAACAGGGCATTTGGGGGTGGGCACAGCAAGGGGGTGGAGGGGGAGCTAAGTGAAAGTGAGATGGGAGTGTCTGTCCCAGCAGCCAGAGGACGAGGGGTTTAGAGCAGGAGGGCTGGCCATCACTGCCTTCAAGTTCTAGAATGACCCTAGTGGAGAAAGTGTCTATTGGAATTAGTGGTGAGTGGCCATTGGCGATTCTGTAAGAGTGGTCCATGAAGCAGGGGAGGCAGGCTTCGGTGGACTGAGAATTAACTGGAAGTTTGGAAGCTGGAGGCGCTGAACATAGAGAATGCTTCCAACAGTTTCACCCCAGGAAGAAAGGCCTAGGAGCATATGCAGCTGAGAGCAGGGGCGGGACTAAGCATTCTTATAAAATCAAGAGGATGAACCATAAAGAGGGAGGAGGTAAACACCCAAGGGAGGAAGAAACAGTGGGTAGAACAGGGTGGCTACTGGACTCTGTGGTGGGACATCTTGTGGGTGGCCACTGGGGTTGCATGTTTGCAGCTCAGAAAAGCTTCAGCAATTCTGATGTGCTCCCCCCACACCCTCCTCCTCATTTCCCATCCCTGAGGCATGATGACAGTAGGCTGCATGGCCACATCAATTGGTTGGGGACTGGAAGCATTAGCCAGAAGCTATGAAGAGACAGAAGATCTCGCACACGGACTGGAGAGATAGAGGGGTGGCAGAGGGAGGCCCGGTGTGCTTGGGGCAGATACAGAGATCACAGGCACAGTTGTAAGCTAGTGGTGATTTTTAAAGGTGGGAGGCTTCAAGTAGCAGGTGGCATGCCAGGTCTCTGGGCATCCCCGCAGGGTTTACAAGCACCTTGTCCATTTGTGTAAGGTCCCCAGCTGGGTGCCGAGAATGTGAACAGTGTGCATCAGCGACCCCATCCAGAAGGACACTGGGAAGAGCTGGGCAGGGTCTCAGCGTTCTGGCCAGGAAGGCTCAGGGCAGGCTCCTGCCCGAGAACTAGTACTGAAGGGCAAAGAGAGGAGCCTGAAGCAGAAGCCAGACCCATGTACCAGGCCCTGGGGAGGGGGTGAAGTCAGGAGGCCAGGGGTGGAATGCAGCCCTACCTTCACCAGGAATCGGCAGCAGGCATCTGCAGAAAAATGAATGGCCAGGTGAAAGTAGGGGAGAGGCCAAGGAGTGGCCCCCCAATCAACACTGTGGAACAAACCACCTCTCAGTAGGGCTCTCTGGGGTCCTGGGTGGAGGTCCTAGAGATGAACCAAAAGATGCTTGAGCCCAGGTGAGAAGTATGCAGTCCGGGATAAGACAGGACAAACAGAGCCTTGGGAACCAAGCAGACCTGGGTTCAAATCCAGCTAGCAGTTGCTAGCTGTGTGACCTGGAACGCTTCTGGATTTTTCTGAGCTCGTTCTCTCCACCTGTAAAATGAGGGAGCATGTCTCTCCTGCCAGCCATTGTGAGAAATAAGGGAAGTGATGTTCTGAAAGACTCATTTGTGGTGAATGGCCCATGGCGGGTTCTTCATAAACAACAGTCCTCCCTTCCTTCCGAGATGGCATTGTGACTTTGTTACATTCACACTTGTTAAGTAGAGCCCCCAGGTGTCAAAGAGTGAGCTATGTGACAGAGATTTTTTTCCCACCACAGATCCTGGAGGAGATACAGGTCACGTCTTGAGGGGCCTTGAGGGGCCTTGAGGGAAGGTCAAGGCAAAGTGCACGCAGAGCGTGGCAGGCGCTGCACATGTCTTTATTAGGATCTTTGGGTGGAGTTCTTTTGGGTTTCTGGGCTCAGTCTGGATCGGTCAGTTCTAACCAGAAAGAGTGGGGTTGTGTTAAGGTCCATGGGGGTCTTTCATAAGGGGCGCCCTCGGGGCAAACCCTGGGAGTTGGAGACTGTTTATCGTAAAGGCTGTTGGGGAAGTCCTAGCAGGAACTTACTGTTTACCGGTGGTGCGGTGGGCTGTTATCTGCTGTCTGCGGGTTGATGTCTGTTCAAAGCCCCTGCAGGCTGCTTGGCTAAACAAAAGGGATGCTGAGACAGCGAAACTCTCCACAGACGGGGACTGGCACTGTGGACGGACAGCACACATGGACTGGCTCCCACGGCCCAAAGTGTACCAGACACCAGGGAGGTCATGGGTAAAAAGTTCATCGCAAACACGGCTGATCTGTCACAGCGCCGCTGTTTGACCATTTCTACTCAATTGGCCATAGATACACCCATCACTCACAGACCCAGTCTGTTTCTTTGAGCTTTGTGGGCAGATTAGTGCTATTAGGAAGAGCCTCAGGCTTCTCTCCACCCCAGGCAGAGTCTCTGGGCTCACGGCAGGCTGGAGGGGAAACAGCTGACGCCCAGGTAGGGAAGCTGCCACTGGCGCTTAGCTGAGGAGGGAGGAAGCCTGTCTATGCCTCCTTCCCTGGGACCAGGTGGAGATGGCGCCGTTCTCATAATTAGAGGCAGGAAGAACACCCCTGGGCCTCGGCACCCCCGTACAGCACTCCAGGAGCACAGTGGAGCTGTTGATGATGACAAAACAGATGGTGTGACAGAGATTGGAGTTACTCACCGGAGGGCTCATATTACCTCCAAGAATGAGGCTGTAAACAATGCAGCACCACTTCCCACCTTCCAAATTAGCTGGGAAAATAAAAGAGAATGGAGCATTACTCTTAGCGGCGGGCTCTCGAGGCTACAGTGACATCCGGCAGCATCTCGTCCTGCCTGTCTTGGGGAGCCCCGGCTGATGAGACGCGCTGCACATTATTAATGCCACTTTGCTGAAAGTGCTGCGCACTCACACTAATGCCTTATGGCATTTGCTGCTTTCCTGGGGTTCCAGAGATGGAGAGAAAGTCCTGAAATAGCAACTCAGTGCTTGTCGTCAAGGCAACAGGATCCTTCAGGATGCACCGTGAGGTGCTGTGCTTGGCACTGGGAGGGGATGGGGGAGAAGGAGTAGCAAATGCAGATGCTACCCTCCGCGAGCCTACATTCTTCTTGGGAAGACGAGGTTTTGGTTTGTGGCTCTCTCAGGGCAGAATTTCCCTACCTGGGTCCCAAGGAGCATGTGTTCAGCAAGATATTAACTAGTGTTAATAAAGAAACAGAGTCATGTGGGCAAATAGTTTTGCAAAACGCACTGGGCAAAGTTAAACACTGCTTTGTTTCTCAGTGTTTTTACTAAGCTCACGTGCTTTCGGCCTCTCAAGAGGGAGTGATTGTTCACCATATTTCCCCAAATTATCTGAGGATGAAAACGCTTGTTCACAGAGTATTTCAGGGGATTAGTAAACCACAGAATGGCTTTAGGGACCCTGAATTAGGAAATAATACAAAGCAGTGTGTAATTAAGATCTTTGGATGTGTGGAACAGCTTGGGAGTACAATAATTCAGAGCAGGGAGAGTCGGTGCTGGCTGGGCAAACGGGGAGGCTTCATGGCGGAGGAGCTGAGCTGAGTTCTGCAGATTCTGAGTGGGTGGTGAGGGTAGAGAGTGGACTCCCTGGGGGACATGCGTGGTTCTTCTCCTGGAACCCAGAGAGCTCTTGTGAGGTGCTGCTTAGGGTTCAACAAGTCGTATACATCTCAACACCAGGAACTGCAAGAGGCAAACCTATTCCTGCTTCTGGAACGACCTTCGCCAATGCCTTTGACAGCACATTCCATTATCACACCTCCCAGAAGCCCTCTCTTGTGCTCTGAATGACTGAACTCTTTTCTTCTTCGGTCTGTTTTTTTTTTTTAATATTCAGACTCTGCAATTGCCGTCAATCCCTGTGTCCTTTTTCTTTGTGGCAAAATAAGTGTAACATAAATTTTGCCATCTTAACCATTTTTAATTGTACAATTCAATGTGGTACAACCATTACCACTATATAGTTGTGGACTTTTTCATCACTCCACACAGAAACTCTGCACTGTCAAGGCAATCACTCTCCACTCCTCCCTTCCCCCAGCCCCTGGCAACGTCTAGTCTCCTTTCTGTCTCTGTAAATCTGCCTCTTCTAGATAGTCCAAGGCAGGGGAATTATACAACATTTTTTTGTATCTGACTTCTTGCATTTAGCAAAATGTCTTCAAGATGCATCCACATTGGATTTCCGTCCACAAAAGGGTTTCCTTCCTTTTTTTCCTGAATAATAGTAGTCCATTGAATGGATTGACCATGTTTTGTTTATCCACTTATCCACCGATGGCACTTCTGGGTCTTGGGAATAATGTTGCCATGAACGTGGGCATACAGATATCTGTCTGGCGTCCTCTTGTGCATTGTCCTTGCTTCCTCCACTGTGGTGACTGTCCTATCAAAATCTATTTGTTTGCATGTTGGATTTCCCTTCTGGAGTGTGAGAGTTCAGTCAACAAGTCTTTGTTGAGCATGTCCCATGTGACTGACACTGGCTGGGCGTGTGGGTAGAGTGGTGTACAAGGTAGACGTCCTGCCATTGGGGAAGCTGCTTAGAGTCACTCTGCCTACCCGAGGTGCACACGCAGTGGACATGGCACACCACGCTACTAGCTGGAGTGCGATCAGAGCCAAAACAGGACAAACGGCACCGTGAGGGGAGGAGCCCCGCGTTGGGCAGGCTCCTCACTTTTGTGTCTGAGATGCTCCAATATTTTGCAGCTCAGAGCTCGGTTTAGTTACCCCAACAGAAGGAGACATTGCAATTTTAAAAACTGGTGCCAAATGTTGCTTTGGAAATTTAGGTACCCTCTGTCTCTCTCAGTCTAGGGTTCTCTTTGTCTCATCCCGTGTCTCTGTCTCTCACTGTCACCTACATACACGTGCATGCAAGTCACACACATGCATTGTCTCTCTCTCTCTGCTCCTCTGCGTCCATGAAGAACTTCTAGATGGGGAAGATTACTGGGCTTTGACAAAGGTTGTTTAATGATCTCCTCGGAGACCTGGCAGCTTAGGCTCGGCTCTGCAGGGGTGGTATTTCCCTGTAGGCTCTCAGCCCAGAGAGCTTCTGTAGAGAGCACAGGGGCTGCTGCTCTGTGAGGCTTCTGTCTCAGGGTCAGAAGTTGGTTGCTTCATTTGCTATTTATTAGGAACAGTGTTTGACAAAGCTGAGTGGGACTCAGCTCTCACTCTGAGCAGCTGCGGGTCTTGGGCAAACTGCCTGTCTCCACCTCAGCTCCTCGGCTATAAAGTGGGAACTATAATGCCGACCTGGTTAACATGCTTGCACAGTGCTGTTGGCCCTGAATATTGTTGCTGAGCTGGCTATTGTTAGAGTGGTACCTACCTATGGAGAGGCAACATGCTCTGCAGTAAGCACTAAACTAAAGCGTGAAGAGATAAATTTGCGTTGGACAGAGAGGCTGACTGGGAGCCCCAGTCCTGACTGCGAGGGGTCTGA
The DNA here is from genome assembly GCA_004026765.1 of Micronycteris hirsuta. NCBI lineage: Eukaryota > Metazoa > Chordata > Mammalia > Chiroptera > Phyllostomidae > Micronycteris > Micronycteris hirsuta. Next base: position 76,781 of record PVJI01003866.1, on the reverse strand, counting down.
CTTTGGCATTTCAGAGCTGCTTGCCCAGGAGCCAGAGCAACCAAAGCAACATGCAGGCATGTGCGTCAGGAGCCTAGGGTGCTGTGCATGTGCAGGTGGTCTCGGTTACGTGATTATTCTCTCATCCCACCTACTTACTGGAGTTAGTGGGAGGATGGCACGTGACGGCTCTGTGGAGTGAGGATGGGATTATGCCACGTGAGGGCAGCATCTTAACGGCATTACCAAGTCTCCCCAGGCGGGATGATGCCTGGGGGAGGGGGAAAATTGCAAAATGGCTGATGTCACAAGCAGGTGTTGATGAGGGCTGATAGGCTGTGATAACCCAAGATCCACTGTGCCCTGTAGGTGTGTCCCAGGAGCTGGGCCCACATTTGCCCCTCGTTGCCAGACCGTAGCCTGGACAGGATAATTGGCTCCTGGGCCATGAACTGTGTTTTCACCTTCTCTCCCTACAAGGGCCCTGAGCAGCTGGAGATGCACGTCCCCCTCTGCCCTGCCTCCCTTCGTCACGCTGTGTCCTGAGCCCTGTCGGCATACTTTGCTTCAGTTACGGAGAAAGAGCTGGCTGCTGGGCTGGTCAGGGGAACTTGGGATGCATTTGCCAGCTGGGGTCAAAGTGAGGTTAGCCCCAATTTGTCCTCTGCTCACCTCTCCAACCTTGTCTCTCATGGAACTTCCCTTTGCCCCCAACACTCTGGCCTCACAGAATTATCAGCAGCTCCCCAAACTGCCTCACTGTTCTGTGTACCGGTGCCTTTACTTGCACTGTTCCCTGTGCCCTGAACACCGTGAGTGACGCACATTCCGGGAGCCCTTCCTGAGCCTCCCCCCCCAGGTGAGGTTGGCCACTGCCCCCACTGGGCCCCTGCCAGGCCCCGTCTATATGATGGGTTAGCATCTGTAATACTCACTGCTGAGATCTGTTTGCAGATGCATCTCCCTGCCCTCTCCTCCTCCCCACAAAAGGAGTTACTGGATGGCAGGGACTTTGCCCTATACATCCTGTGTCCCAATTCCTAACACTGTGCCTGGGATTGAGGCACTGACCAAATACTCACCCACTGAGAAGGAAATGGGTTAAGGATGTGTGCAGAGCAGTATTTACTGGCTCCACTGTTGTGTCTGCTGTTGCCTGGCGAGGCAGAGGAGGGTAACCCCTGAGAGAGACAGTGGCCATGGAAAAGCACACGATGGGAAATGCACTGCTTTCTTTTCCTCTTGTCGATGGCTGGCTTTGCTACAGGATGGCTGCGCTTCCGTCTCCTGTGCCAGGTGGGCACGTTTCCCAGAGAGCAGGAGTCTTTCTTGCGTTTGTCGGCCTGATGGGTCCCTGTCTGTTGAAGTGCTGCCCATGTCCTCAGCACAGTCCTGCCTGGCATTTGGAACCAAGAAGGTAAACAACTGTCAGCCTGAATCAGCGAAGCTGATTGGCTGGCTCCTCTGTGCCCACTCTGGGTTTGGGTGTGCCCCGCGCCAACCAGGAAGGTGTGCACGTTGAATGCTGTTTTGCCTCCAGCTGGGCTCTGAGCTTAGCAGAACCAGAACAGGACGAGAGACAACTGCCTGGCTCAGAATCCGAGTGCACCCGCCTTCTCTGAGTGACGGTGACATGGCGGCTGGGTGGGAGCATTTCACGTGTCCTGTCTCACTGAACTCTTATGAAACCTGTGAAATACGGGGAGCCTACTTCCTATTTCACAGGCGCAGAAGAAACTAAATTCAAGATGTAAAGTGATAGGACTGAGACCACAATTTGATATTCTCACCCAAATTCCAGTTCACTTTCTACCAGGTGATGTGTTTTATGTGCTTTTTAAAAATTATCTCCCTTCCCCAACTATACAGCAGGCATTAGTGACTTCCAGATTGGGAAAACCTCTTGTCCCAATGGTCAGCATTGCCTTTCTCGGGGACTTCGAATGGCCCAGGTCTCAGCAGCCTCTGGGTAAAGATGACAACATATTAACATGTGTGCTCCATCTATGCTATGTTCTTCCCCGACCAATGGAACACCAGGCCCACGGCCTCCGGCCTGCTCCCCGGTCTCTCTAACAAAGTCCCTGAGCCTAGGACGTGTCCGTGTGTTCTCTGCCACCTCGCCCCTCCTTGTCTGCAGTCTGCTGGGCACAGATCATCTATGAAGGGTCCTCTACCACCTTCATTGCTGGTACCTTCCATGAGAGTTTCTCTGTTGGGCCGCCCTCAAGCCTACAAGATGCTGAAGCCGTACCAGGCTCCCTCGGCTCCCTTGGCTCCCTCCCAGTGGTGTGGCAGAGCTGAGTCTTACTGGCTTCCAAGAATTGTGAAAATCTTTTCCCAGCTCCGAAGTTAATGGCATCATATAGCTCAAAACTGGCCACAGTGGGAATATTTATACCATGGAAATTGGCAAATGCTACTTATCCAGGATCCCCGCACCCCTGGCCTGGTGTTCGCATTTGCACATCACTGTCCCCTCCCTGCTGCATTTTGTGTCCTGGACGCTGAAGCTGCACTGAGGTGCCTGTCCGGCGACCCTGTCCCTTCAGCTGCAGAGTCATTCGAGTCCCTCACCTTCTTTGCAGAGTTGGACAGCATGATGGCACTTCCACCTTTTCTTTCTTTCTCGAGCTCCATCCCTGCAGAACCCTGCAGCAATGACCCCCTTCATCCTTCTTCTGTCAAAATGGCCCCTGCCCCAAATAAAACAAGCACATACACACCAACAAAACAAAACACGGTCTCAGTGCATATGCTCACATATCCATTTAAATAGATGCATTGGGGAGGGGAGTTACTTTTCCAAATCCTAGTTCAGGTCCAGTCCTGACATCTATGTAGATGTGTACATACATTTTTTAATTTTGATTTATCAACAAACAAAAACAAAACAAGCAAACAAAAAACCCAACCTACTTTGAATGGAGTAGCACGTCACAGGCCCCTCAGTCTTGAAACTTGGGCTCCAGTTCTCCTTCACGACTGGGTGCCCTTGGGCGGGCTCCTCACAGACAGGCTTGCCGACCCACTCGTGCCTCTGAATGTGCCGTTTGACAGCAAGCTCGTCCCTGGCACATCAGTGGCCTTGCTCGACACGTTTGTTTCTCTCTCACACAGCAGTCCAGTCGGGAGGGTGGGAAAAGGGCGTGAGGGTTAGAGGCGGAAGGTTTCTCTGCCGGCCTGCAGGTGGCAGTCCTTGTTTTCTTTAATGATCCATGGGCCAGAGTTTGGTCCCCTGGTTCTGCTGCAGAGGCCCGAGGAAGAAGAGATCTGTGAGTCCTTGCACCTCTGCCGAGTTGGGGAAGCCCTTTCCCCTCCCATACTAGCTCTGGGTCTGAACCACGGAGGCTTTGATCTGTGGTCTTCGAGCCTTCTTGCTTTAAGAGTTCGTGAATCTCTTGTTTCATTATTGCCGAATGAATTGAACGGAGTTCTCAAAGTGGATTGGGCTTGCTTCTTATTCTTGGCCTGGCTCCCCAGCGTCCTTCACTGTGGTAGAGGAAGTCCTTTACCCACGAGTCTGTTCAAATCGCTAATCAAGGTATCAGTGCCCAACACCCTCTTTCTCGAAACAATGTCTAGACCCATCGCTCTCCTTTGAAGTCTTCTGAGAGACCAAATTTGAACTCATTTCATCAAGGCCAAATGTCAATCATAGAAGAAATCTATACAAAATTTTAATTGCAAGATGTTCAGTGCAAATTTAATGAGTGAAATAAGAGATCTGAGAATTCCTGCATTCTCGGTTCATGCATAATGTTGACTTAAATTGGCTCTCTGGAGGTGGAGGGAATTGCATTTTTAGAATTTATACACCGAGAGAGCACGTGGAGTGGACCCTGAAGGTTAAGGTCATAAATCAGCATCACTTGACTGGCTTTGAGTGATTGCTATAGACTGTAATGGTGAGAAAAGCCACCAGTGATCACTCTGCCCCTGATTATTGAAATGCTGCTCAATATTCATAAATCAGTGGTCATTAATCCCCCAAATAGTACCTGTCGACTTTCTAAATAAATTTCCAACCTGCTAATGGAGATTGAAAGAGGCTGATGGCACCAGCTTAGAACTGAAACAAGCGAGGGTGTCCCTCTGACGGGCTCGGAAACGTGTCTTTTTGGAATGTGACGTCACCTGGGGCAAAGCTGTCCAAGTGGAAACTACTCTCTGCAAAAGTGGGGCTGTTCAGGCGGTTTCTCCCAACACTTGTAATTTCTTAGACAATGGCCTTGATATTTATGACTCAATCCCTGAAATTTTGCTCAGGACCAAATCAAATGATTGAAAAGCTTCAGTTCAGTCGTGAGCTCATCCCTGTTTACCCACAGTAATTGGAAAATAAGTGCACAGCGCAGCAAAAGGCCATGGCATTTATTTGATAACATGGGAGCAAGCGAGGGAAGGAAATTGTAATTGGAGCGTCAGTCACTGGGGTAACAAATTGGGGAAGAAATCGAGAAATGAAAATGAGCATAAACTCGTAGGGACATGAAACTGAAAAGCAGTTTCATTACCACAGACACTTCTAGTCCATGTTCATTTTCTCTTTGCCTTGTTTCTGGGTTGGATTCATAAATTATATATAATGGTGACCAGACGTCTGGGTGAGGGCACCATGTTGACTCGGGTAATAGGCGGCACTCTGTAACTGTTGCATTTTAAATCTGGCAGAAAATGCGATTTGTGTGTGGGTGTGCGAGAGAAATGCCGGATAGATTTGTCTCATGCTTGGTTTCACCTTGAAAAAATGGAGCCAAGGGAAGCTGAAAATAAATGTCGTTTTCAAGTGCAATAGCTCAAGATAACAGCACAGACTCTTTTAACCCCAAATTTATTAGTTGTAGAGAATAGAAACACATATCTTAGCTGCCACACCTCAGCTGAGGAAACCGAGACCCAGGAGAGAAAGGGGACTGTCCCTCAGTTGCCAGACACAGAGCTAAAATCTAGGCCAGTTGCCATGAAAAAGAGCAACAGCTAGAAACTGCATTCCACGGGAAGTGTGAATGGAAACACCCCACGCACAAAAGCAACTTGGCAGTAAGCATGATGAGTCTTAAAGATGTCCATGTTCTCTAACTCCTTTGGGATCAGTTTCATTTACCCCCCTTCCCCCCCGCACAGAGTCTCATTTCTAGTTACCAACTCCAAGGAAATAACTTGACATATAAGAAAGTTCATGGAGAAGTAATTTTAGCCCATTGGAAGAAAACTGCAAGTCCAACAGTGGGTAATATTTAAGTAAGCCATAGAGCAGCTGCTCACCTGAAGTCTGTACTTGGGCAAGGTTTAAGGCAGTGGGAAAACCAGACTCCAAACACGCACAGCCAGGTGCTCACACCTACCAGAGCTGCGTGGCTGGGCGGCTGGGTGTGAATGGTGGAGAAGGAAGCACTCCTCCGGGAAAGGCGTTCTCAGCGTTCTGGTTGGGGAAAATTTTTATCTGATTTGTACTATCCAATTACAGGAAGAGACAGCATCTGAAGTGAAAAATTGTATTGACTATTTATAAAACTCCTTTCCCCAAAATTATGAATTTTTAAATTATAAAACCAATTTTGCAACCAGGAGGCACACATAAAAAGGGGAGAATAGGTATAATGGGGATGACCCATAATCTCACCATTCTAAATTTAAAACAAAATACCCTAAGACAACTAACTGTTAAAAAGTGGCTTGGTTCAGTAAATGTTCTCTGCTGGAGTCTGACTGAGGCCGTTCTGGTATAACCACAGAAGCGATCTTTTCCAGAATCTATTGTGGGCTCTTCATTTCCCACAGGATGGAGTCCAGAGTCATGAACGGTCGCACAGGGCTTTTTCTCACTGCATCCCTGCTTGTCCCCCAACCCTGATCCTGCTTTCCCTCCGTGTTCATGCTGCTCTGGCTATGGGGAATGCCCTACCTTGACCTTGGCCTCCCGATGAACTCCTCTTCCCTCGTCAGAGCCCAGCTCAATTATCCCTTCCTTCATGATGCTTTTGCTCACCTCCCCACGCCCCGGTTGAGCGAGTGCTGTCCCCTTTGCCTTCCCGCGGCCCTCTTTATTCATCCCGTGCAATAGTGTTGCGCTGTGTTTATCTGTCTAAATCTGCGTACTTCACTAGGTACTGGGCTCAAGGACTTAGGAACCACATCTGATTCTTTCCTGTGACCCCAGCACGTAGCACCATGTAGGTACACAAAAAAGGTCAACTTTGTTTTTGTGGATGTTTTTCTGGCCAGTCTGAACAATGCTCTTTCAGAGTACATTTTGTGACTATTCCAATGATAGAAGCACAACATGTCTATGGCAGAAGCTTTGGGAATACAGAAATTTGTGGAAGAAAGTGGATCTCCTGTCATCTCGGTATTCAGAAACCACCACGTCAGGGTCATTGGCATGGTGCTCCCATCGGGTGTCTGAGCTCGTGTGCACACACACAGACAGACATTCTCAAAAACAGAATTCACAGAGCGTTTGATTCTGCTTTCATCACGTCGTGGATACAAACGTAAGAAGTCCACAGCAGGGTGTTTATGTACAATCGTTTCTTATACATTTAGCTATGTCAGGCAATTTCCAATCTTTTCCTTTCCCTTCACTTTGCTTTCCTTCTTTATTGCCTCCACCAAAAACAGGTCACCAAGCTGAGTGCCCTATGCACAGTCTCCACGCACATCTCTGATGGCTTGCGCAGCATAAACGCCCAAGTGGGTTTTTGTAAGTGTCCTGAGAGCTATTGCCAAATTCCCCCTGGGGGACACACTGATGCCCCAGCCACTGCTTTTCACTCTCTTGAAGAATCATACACACATTTTATTTGAAGAGCAAGCAAAGTGTCTTATTTTAGAAAGAGGTCAACTAGAAGCCAAAGAATATATTTTAAAATGTAAAGTCGCAAAGATCCAAGTGGAGATAAATTTGTCCACAAAAACTCGGTTTCCCGGCTCCCTTCCCGTTTAGCGGGAACCTGTTCCCGGCACTCGTCCCTGCCACGTTAAACCCTCTTCGGGGTAGGCCTCCTGTGAGTCACAACCACGGTACCCAAAGTACTAACAGGGCTATTTTTTCTTTTACAAATACGTACTTTTATGATTGTAGAAGCAATGCATATTCATTGTAGACTTTTTGGCAAATAGAGAAAAGTGTGAAAATGTAACATAAATCACTCATAATTACACCACAGTTCATAATTGGGAGCATAGCTTTTGTGCCCAACAACACACTGGGAACTGGTGACGTCGCCCGCGGAGCCTTCGCGTGTCCTGCTGTAGGAGCCCGAGGGAATCGCCACCACCTCCAGGTCATCGGCCCCACCCTCAATTTCCACGTGATCTCTTGGCAAGTCACTCTCTCTGTTCCTAAGGTTTCTAATTTGGAAAATGCACGAGTTTTTCTGATAATCTCAAATGGCTCTATCAGCCCTGAAACTGCTATGAATCTGTAACCGTGTGGTTCTCATAAGAATCAGATTCATGGCTAGTCTGACATGTGGACAGACTTGGTAACCACCTAGGTGACCAATGAGGTCGCTCAGCCACATGACATGCCACCCCTTAACAATGTCTCTTCTTTTCCGTTTCTCCACAGTCTGGCCACGCGTGAACACTTGTGTCTCCTCTGACAACCCTCATGCTGTTGTGCCTCTGTTCCTTTGCCTCAGCTGTTCCCTCTTCCTGGGAACCTTTTCCTGCCCTTGTCCACAGCAGGACACTGCTCAGAGATCACCTCTTCCATGGAGTCTTCTCTGCTTTCTCCAAGGCAGAGTTAGCTGTTACCTCTCGCATATTCCTACAATACTATGTAGAAAGTGTTACTGAATGGTACTGCAATTTTTGTGAGCGTATCTGTCTCCAAATTCTGAGGACAATGTGTTTGACCTTTGTGATCCCAGGACCAAGGTCATGGCAGTTCTGAGGGAAGAACAGAGTGATTTCTTTCTGCCGGGTCATATTCCTTATCATGAGACCTGGTGATTTAACGTTTTTTTCTTAGGAGAAACCAAGGTAACAACGGGGAAAGCAAAAGGAAGCATTTGTTGTTATGAGACCAGGAGCCAGGGTTATTTCCTTGCACAGCCCAGGAGGCTCGTTGCAATCTGAAAGGGGAGCCAACACCTTGGTGGAAATAAAAGGAGGCATGTAGCAAAGCCAGCAGACTGAGGCACCTCTCAAATTAGCTGAAGCCCCTGGGTCTTAGCGAGGTTGGTGAGTCTCTGCGTATGCACAGTCTAAACTCTGCTCCTTTCTCACTGATTTGAAAACTACATGACAGTATCTTCATGTTCATGGATGGGATGGGTTTGGCATTGAGTTTCGGGTTTTCAACTCTGTTTAGGAAGGAGCTGTCACAGTCATTGTTTTTCAATCCCTTGGGTTGGTGGTGTTGCCTATGGTGATGAATTTTCTTGAGAAAAGAAGCACATTTTTGGATAGACTTTTATCCTGTGAAAGACATATTTTGAGACACTGGAATACCACTACCTATCTGAGAAAGAAGCAGGAAGATTATCGAGGGAAAAAAACACATCTCTCATGAGCCACATCCCTTCCTACACCTCAAAAGGCCCTGGGCTTCGTTTGTCTCAGTGCCCTGGCCCAAGATTCCATTTGTCTGGCCAGGGACCCCTCCGACAACCCAAGAAACTCACACGTTTCCAGTAAGAACAGTGCTGGGTCCTGAGGCCACAGCTCTTAGGTCCCTGAGCGAATGAGCTGAATCGATGCCATCAGAAAGACTGAGGTCTTTGTGTTTCATTCTCCTGAATTTCCTCTTTTTTTTTCTTTGGTATTAGGTCTACTTGACTCTGAGCTATAAATCCTTATAATCAGCCTTTTTAGCTCTGGGGTCTTAGGCATAGCCCACTTCTCTCCCATTTGTCTTAAGCACAGTTATTCATTGTACGACTATTTTCAGAGCACTTGTTATATAAACAGTGCACTATTAAACATTAAAAGTCTAGCAGTGAGTAAGAGGTTCTTGACCTTGTGGAAAATGGGGGGAATATAAGCATTAAGCCATTTACTATACAATTAATTGTTTGATTTCCAGGGTGTGAAGGGAGCCTACCATAGCAGGCTAAGAGTGCAGACGCTAGACTCAGACTTGCAGACATGGACTTAAGCTCTAATTCCTGGCAAGTGTGTAAGCCCTTGGAAAGCCCTCTGTGGCCTCTCTAAGACTTCATGTCTTCGTCTGCAAAGGAGTTTGCAGCAATAGTACAAATCTATAGGGCCTTGGTGAGCACTGATTGGAGTAATCCTTGCGAAGCATTTTCCTTGGTCTTGTTACATTCAGTTAGTAAGTACCTCAATGAATGTTAGCGATGATTAAAAGTCAGGGGAAGTCAGTTCAAATCTTGAACATCTCTGAATAGAAGTTTTGGAGCCACCTTGGCAAGACCTGTGTGCTGGGTGGCCCATGAGGAGTTCTGGGACTCTGAGGCCATCATGGGTCTTGGAGTCCAGTGCTCTGGGGTGGGTTCTTCTCAGTGGTTGGGGGTGTGCTCATCTCAGCTCCATTCCTACATTTAAGCCATTAAGAGTCTTTGGGATAGCTCCGTGCGGGGCGTGGGGTACAGGCCAGATGGGAGACTACCTCCTGACACTGTGGCTGAGTGTTTATACTGTGGCTTCAAGAATGGAGCAGAAAGGTGTGGGGAAACTTACTAAGTGTCCCCAAAGCTTGAGGAAGGTGGGAGAGCCATGAGGCACAAAGCCTGCAGTTGGAACAAGCTACCTGTCCACCAGCTGCTGGGCGAGAGGGTGTGCTCCCCAGGAGCCCAGGGGGCTTGTGCTGGATAGCTAAGTGGACCACATGCCCAGGCAAAGAGATTCCAGGGAAAAGAGCAACGAGAGTTGAGAGTCCTGTCAGGCAGGGAAAGTGGCTGGCAGGACAGTGCATGACCTACAGTGAAGGGTGAAACCTTAGACATCTCCCCTGGAAGTCTCTGGAGGACACACGCAAGTGGCCATCAGATAGGAACCACCAGCTGGACGTCAGCCATGACAGAAAGCACAGCCAAGAGCATGGCCACCAACCTTCAAGTGGCTCCTGTGCCTTTACTTCTCATCCGTCTTCCCAGCCCAACGATAGTGAGGCTGAGTCTCTTACCTTGCTCTTCCTCTTCCTCTTCTCCAGTTGCACTCATTCTGTTGTTGTAGGCTCTTTCGGGGCAGGCAACAGCATCGCTGTCAGACTCCAATGAGCTGGATCCTTGCCTGGAGCCTTGTGTCTCAGTCTCCTGCCTTCCTCAAAATTTCTAAGTTTGTCTCCAGTCCTTGGGACTAACCCGGCCTGCCAGTGCCATCTCAGTAGGAAGCCCTGAGCCCAGATCTGTCCCAATGATACCAATCCCAGGTTTGGCTGCCTGCCACTCAAAAGCCAGTAATCAAGAGACAGGGGCTGGTTGGAGAAAGTAGGTTTATTTAAGAGCTGGCAGCTTAAGAAGATGGTGGACTCACGTTGCAAAGACCAGCTTCACAACTGGACATGGACAGGGGTTTTTGTAAGGAGGGAGGAGGAAGGGAAAAAAACAGAACAAAGGAATCACAGGAAGGGGTTGAGCGTTCTTTGCTGAGGGAACAATGTGCAAGCCAACACAGTCTGTTCAGGTCACTGGTTGAAGGTCAGCAAATCGCCCAGAACCAGAATGTTTGAAGGTCAGTCTGTTTTTGTTGAAGTTAGTTCTGAGAATTCTTGAGCAAACAGGCTATTTATCTGTAGTCACAGGTTAGTTAACGGGTCATTATTACAGAAATAACAATAAAAGAATGGTGGGGTGGATACACCCATGATTCCAGTCATGAGAAGTCCCTTACTTGACATTTTCTAAGTCTCCTTTCTGTTTGGGGGGGCTGGGTGGTGCCAGGAGTGCCATCCAGGTGGGCTGCCCATGCTCAGACTGGGTCCCACGTGGGCCCTAGAGCTTGTTTCTCCCAATAGGGTACCTTTGATCTCCACCTCCAGGTGGGTTTGATGAGATGTCTCAAGGAGCTCCAGGAATCTTGCCTATGACATCATTTTAGGACCCTGTGACTTGGTCCCAGGTCCAAGAGGGCAGCCGGGCAAGCACACTGCTCCTGCTGGTTAGTATGTTTCTTTCGTGAGACTGCACAAGGTCAGAGAGATGGTTGCCGGCATGCTGTTTTCGGGTGATTCTCTACTCATCTGACACAGGCCAAGCTGAGTCATGAGCTCTAGGCTATCAGTGGTTTACCACCAACCTCTTGGCTTGAGCCACACATCTGAGTCCATGTATTGACATTTGTCCATCTCTGCTCTGACTGTGGTGCCACTTCCAGTCTTCAGTCCCCAAGGGTGGTAGAGTGGCAGGAGGCATCCTTTATAGCAGATGCACTCCTGATGGTGGCACACGGGCTCTGCACCGGATGTCAGGCAGCCCTATGTCGGTGGCTGGGCCCACTTCCTCTGAAGGTTTCTAAGACCTCTGCTCTGCAATACATAAGGTCCTTCCAGTCAGTGTCCTCTCTCGTCTTCAGTCAACGCTGGAATGCCATGCTCTGCTGGGTCAGTTTTTATCCTTGCTGGAAGAAGGAAGGGCATTCTTTGCAGGAATGTGACCACTCTTCTCAGTCCATCTTGGGTCCTCAACCATCCTCTTTGATGGCATTGGCATGTGCAAGGCAGGGTTATGGTCAACCTCAAGTGTCATCACATTCAGAGATTATAATCTGAAGAGTTCAAGACATGGTTGGAAAATGCATCATTCCACTTTTAAACTAGTAAATCTGAATAGTGTTTTTCATTTTTTGAGAAACCTCCATACTGTTGCCCATAATGGTTGTGCCAACTTACACTCTCACCAGCGGTGTGTAAGTTTTTCCTTTTTTCTCCACAATCTCACCAACACTTGTTATCTTTCATCGTTTTGATGATAGACATTCTACCAGGTGTGAGGTGATATCCCCTTGTGGTTTTTATTTGCATTTCCCTGACGGTAAGTGTTTTGAGCATCTTTTTATACACCTGTTAGCCATTCATATGTCTTCTTTTCAGAATGTCTATTCAGGTTCTTTGTTCACTTTGTTATTAATGAAATTACAGTTGACCCTTGGACAATACAGGTTTTAACTGCATGGGTTCACTTATACATGGATCTTTTTCAATAAATATACAATTGGCCCTCTAGATCCCTGGGTTTTGCACCCATGAATTCAACCAACTATGGATCAAAACCAGTGTATTTGACCCGAGGTTGGGAATCTGAGGATGCCGATGGCCAACCATATGCACTATTCTATACCATTTTCTATAAGGGACTTGAGCACCTGGGGATTTGGTATTTGAAGGGGGAGGGCTGGAACCAATCCCCCACACATACTGAGAGATGACTGTATACTGTAGTTAAAATTTGGGGAAGTCAAAATTTACATGTGGATTTTTGACTGCACAGGGGATTGGTGCCCCCAACCCCCATGTTATTCAAGGTGAAACTCTATTTGTTTTTTTGCAATTCAGTTGTATGAGTTCCTTATATATTTTGAATGTTAACCCTTTATCAGATACATGGTTTGCAAACGGTTTCTCTCATTTTGTAGGTTGCCTTTTTACTCTGCTGATGCCTTTGCTGTGCAGAAGCTTTTTAGTTCAATGCAAGTCACTTGTCTGGTTTTGCTTTTGTTGTGTGTGCTTTGTTGTCATAGCTAATAAAACTGTTGCTTAGACCCATGTCAAAAAGCTTTTCCCACATGTTTTCTTTTAGTAGTTACACAGTTGCAGGTCTTATGTCTATATTTTTAATCCATTTTGAGGGTTTTTTTTTTTGGTACGATCCAGCAATCCCACTCACGTCTGTGTATATAGCCAAAGGAAATGAGGAGGCCAGACTAGAGATGTTCAAATCACCCCCAAATCTATCCTAGGAGAGGAAGGGTCCCCCTCATCCAGAGGGCCCTGGGACTGGACCACCACTGCAGGGGTCCTGGGGAGCCTGTCAACTCTGCTCTGACCCTGGAGGGATGACACAGGAAACTGGGGAGGGCAGGAGAGGGTGTGATGAAGAAATAGGAACTACCCTTTCCGGCCATCTCCAACACACATCGCCCACTCCCGACAGCCGCCCTTGGTGGGCAGAGAGGAGGGGGTCTAATTGTATAAAAGTGTGGAGTGTAGTTATTGCTCTAGACATGACTGTAACTATGTGATTGTTACACCAGACAAGATGTTTTCATTGCTAAGATGAGACTTCCGCTACTAAACGTGATTTGTGAGGTGAGACCGTAATGGACTGCAGCGGTATCTGGGGGTGGCAAGGACTGACCAATATAGTAACTACAGCCACATGGAGCCATTTAAATTTAAATTAGTGAAAATGAATAAACTAAAAACTCAGTTCTTTAGTCACATCAGCCATGTTTTAAGTGCTCCATGGTCACATGTGGCATTTGGTTACACAGATGGTGGTCAGGCAGACACAGAAGAAAATCCTACTACAAAGTGCTGCTCTAGAGAGGGCTTTGAGAGGACCAACCGTGGAAGATTTTAGGATGCTGGTTCTGTTCCACTCTGCTGAGTCTGGATGGTTCAGTGTTAACGGAACTTAACAGTTACTTAAGATTGGGCAGGGAATATTCATATTTTACGATTAGAAAGATGCATCAATGTGCTGAACGACAAAGACACTATAGAGAGAGAGGTGATGTGGGGATGGGAGGGGTAAGCAGAGAGGCGAGGACGGTGAGCATCTGTCTTTCCACAGGAACATGGAACTGCAGGTGCGTACCTCCTTAAATACTTAAACACTCTGCAATGGAACCGATAATAACCAGGAACTGTGTTTGCAACACCTCCACTGCATTCCCAGAGCCCCAGGCCGGATATTTGACCAATTATTGTCAGCATAAAAAGGGGCCACGTCCCAAACCATTCATTTGAGATTCTCCACCCATTCATCATTTTGTCATTGTAAAATTTGCGTGGCATATGAAAACTACATTTTTCTCTGCAGACACAGCCAGGGGAAGACTGTGCATCCGATTGGGGCTTGACTCCCCTGAGCTCTTAACCGCAGAGGCTAAGAGAGTCTCTCTGCACATGTATGTGAGTGTGTGGCAATCCACAGCAGGGGCACGGTGCGATGCGGTATTTCCATCTCCAGGGCTCACAGGGTGGGGAGTGATACTAAACATTAACATGTCAGGATCTCAGGCGGAAAAACCCTCCCACGGGTGGAGACAGAGCAGACAGCTGCAGAAGCAAAGGAGTGAATGCGGTGTTCATGCCCAGAGGAAAGCCCCGCCGGCAGAAACAGGCAGTGGTGGGGGCCATTCCCTGGACAGAAGCAGTTTCCCTTCAGATAATGAGTCAGGATGCACAGTTTGTTTTGAGCCTGTAGATAAGCCAAGATATAAGGTGATTCTGCAAATCATCACAAATTCCTAGTGCAAGAGGGGAGCTCAGGCCCTGAACCTGCTTGGGACCAGGAGAACGTGGCCACCTTGGGAAGGGGCCACAATGACAAGAGGCAGGTAGAAAAGAGACAAGGCCCCCATCTCCGGTTACGTGGGGGCGGTCCTGTCTGCTCCTCGGAAAGAGGAATCGGAAGTGAATGTCAGGGCAGCACTCTGCCTGTTTCCCGGCTGGAGCTGGATTTGGATCCAGGTCCGTCTGACTCTTGGTGCCTACCACTAAACCAGGCACTCGAGAGCTGGAAAGGGGAAAGGAGAGCTGGGGGATGAGCCTGGGGACTTGTGCACATGCCTTAAATAGGATTTAAATGCGATTCTGTTTTTAACTTGATATTCAATGCACTTCCCATTCCACATGTGAGTTCAACCTTTCTCAGCCAACCTTTCTCTCCTCCTCGAAAGACCTAAGTGGAAGGACCCTCCAGGGTTGTGAAAGGTATGTCTGGTCTGGTGGAACAGCTCTGTTGTACTGAAGATTATGTGGCTGGAAATGGACACATCGGTAAATGGCTCCACCCTGCTCCCCTACATTTCTACCGGGGAAGTGCCGGAGGACATGTGCCCTGGAGCCAGAAGGCCTGGGTTGGGCTCTGTTTATTAATTTTGTAGCCTCAGGCAAGTGTTTCTGCCTCAGTGCCTCCATTTCATCAGCCTAGGAGTGGGGTCTCGTGGGGCTTTGTAGGAGTCAGTTTAAACTGACATAAACTGACAGACGTGACATAAACTGACTCCTATAGGCACAAGGTCAGCGCTTTGTAGGTAGCAGGTCTCATTTGCATTGTTTTTATTATAGCCTCAACCCCCCAGCCTTGAGGCTCAGACTCTCAGCGTGGCCGGTCTCCCACCTCACATGGTCCGACATCCTTAAATAAGATGGATAATTACCCTGGGGGGGAGAAAATCAGAGCTCTCCCTGGAAGACATGATTTGGAGCATGAACTCTGTAGATGGAGCTGCCAAGGAGTTCTGGCAGTTATGTTGTGATCAAAGGCAAACACGGAGCCTTTGCTGGTGTGTAATGATCAGTTTCTACCTTCGTGTGAAATCTCATCTTCAGTTGCAAGAAAGGAGGCAGCATGATGGAAAAGGACCCAAGCCATTGCCTCTGCTCAACCACAAACAGGCGTATGACCTTGAACCTTGACCCTAACCTTGCAGGGCTAGTTTTCCAATGAGCAAAATGAGTTGATGGGACAGGTGGCCTCCCAGGATGCTTCCTGCTCTGTGATTCTCTTACTCTCTGTAATGGAGAGCACAGCCCCAAATCTTCTTCTGTATGAATGATGAACTTTATTTCTTTATGGGGGAGGAGAAGTGTGTTTTTGTTTCTCTTGTTTATAGAATAATAGAATATTGTGATACAAAACGGCTAGTCTCCTTGGAAACAAAGGGAAGATGAAACTTTGGGTTTTTCATTTTTTCACCACTTTGAGTTAATGTATACATGTGTGTAAACGTTTCTAAATTTTGACACTCCTCCCTAGCACTTATGGATTACATAAAACAAAGATCTATGCCTGAAACTCTTGTATCTGTAATACAAAAACTGCCCTGGTCTATCTACTCACAGCAGAAACATTACTGCTTTTACGTGCACCTTTCGCTGGAAACACTGACTGGGATTTGGACATCTTTGAGGCTCTAACACAATGTGGTGAGTGGGGGACTGAAGAATTGTTTCAGGCCCAGACTCATATTTTTGGGCACGACAAAGGCATAGTGTCTCAGTGCCATAGTGTTTTTAGCACACCCTACTCTGGAAGTCTCAGATACCCTGAAAGTCCCAACACCTTGGGAATCTGTTCAGCTTCTGACATACAGGTCTCCCCTCTGCCTCCTCCTTGCTTCGTGCCTCTGCGTCCAGCTGACGGTGTGGCACGCCTCCTGAGTGTTCTACCTATTGGTTGTCTCAGCTTTTCCCTGCACCCGGTCTTTCACCTCCCTTGGCTCCACATAGTCTGCCAGTATGTCCTTTCCAGCCCTCACTTTCATCCCTAAAACCTCGGCCAGAGTCCACTTACCTGGGATTGCTGGGACCATTCACTTAACCATCTCGGATTTTTCTCTCATGCCTGCGGTGCTCTCTCTCCAGTACCTGGAGTGGGATGGGCAGTCCAGCCTAGAGGACGCTGGGTTCCAGAGGAAGAGGGACCACTGGCCGATGGTCAGCCCTGGGCTAGATGCTGAAGTACTGGGCGGGCCACTTGTACTGGCTGGAGCAAGCTGAGGAAGGAATAGCTCCAGCTAGACAGCACCCGTAGCCCTCAGCAGACTGGCCCCTGAGGAGCACAGCTCTGGCCCCTGGCTTGGCACTCAGGGGACATCCTCTAGAATTACCATAAAAAGAGCTTCCAAGTGTTAGGTAACCTTTCCTCAAAAAGTTAGACCTAGAATTACCACATGACTCAGCAATTCCCTTCCCATATATACACTCAGAATAACTGAAGACAGATGTTCAAACAAAATCTTGCACACAAATAGCAGCACTATTCGCAATAATCAAAAGGTGAAAACAACCCAAATGTCCATCAACCGATGAATGGATAAACACAAGGTGGTATATCCATGCCCAGGAATATTACTTAGCCATTAAAAGGAATGGTGTACTGATACATACTAAAATACAAATGAACCTCGAAAACATTATGCTAAGTGAAAGAAGCCAGTCACAAAAGACCCCATATTATGATTCCATTTGTGTGCAATGTCTATAACAGTTGCGTCCATAGAAACAAAATGCAGACTAGTGGTTTCCAGGGACAGCGGGAGGGAGAAATGAGGAGTTAATGGATAGGGAGGTTTTTTTGAGGGGGTGATGAAAGTGTTTTGGAGCTAGAGAGAAATGATGGCATACAAGCATGGTAAATGTATGAAATGACACTCAATTAATGGTTAATTTTTTGTTACAGGAATTTTGCCTCAACTGGAAAAAGAAAAAGAAGTTAGGCCAGACCCCCGTCTGCACTGAGTAGTAGGCGGATGCTCTGAGAAATCAGCCACGTCACTGAAATGCGAAGCCAGAAGGAGAATCACATTAGGAATGGGGTCTGGCTACACAAGTGACAGAAATTGTATTAACAACAGTTTAAATAAATAAGGCTGATATTTCTCACTCAGAAGTCTGGAGAAGTGGCCCAGGGATGCCGTGGTGGCTCTATAGTGACAGTCGGGACCCAAGCTTTTATTCTCTGGTCCATTATTCTTGATGTGTAGGCTTTCATACTAATTCTTGTTGCCTAAAAATCACAAGATGACTGCCACGGTCCCAGTTATTACATACTTGTTCCAGGAAGTAGGAAGTTGGAGAAGTTGCAGAGTGTCAAAGCGGCATTCCAGCTGAGTCAGGCTGTTAAAATAAACTTTCCTGGCGCCTCCCTCATCAACAGCAGAATTGAGTCAGGTGATCACGCCTAGGTCCAACAAAGAATATGACTTGGGAAAATGCCGGAAGTATAGGGCATTGGTTCAGTGCACTGACTGCATCTGTAGAAGGCAGGAAGAAGAAACCCGAGACTGAACTTCATGGAGGGACCAACAGGGCCTCAGCTGCAGGGCGAACTTTGACCTCAGGTGGGTCAGCACTGAGCAGACCGTGGCCCTTAGGGAAGGGGCACTTACTGCTGTTCTCTGGGGAAGGCCCAGGGGACCTGACTTATTTTTTTAATTGAAAATTTTTTATTTTGGGTATTGTAATTGTGCTTCTATTTGTTGTATTGATTCGGTTAAAAATTAGGACACAAAACTAACATCTTTCAGCACTTAGTGAAAAGTAGGGAACTTGTTTAGAAGCAAATGAACTTGAGAGGGGGAGGGCAGGCTGCTTAGCGCCTCCTGCCTCACCAGCAGCCAGTGTGGAGCGGGTGCTGAGCTCGGGGCGGGAGGCCGCAGCCGAGAGAGGCTGGGGAGAGACGTGGGCAAGAGATGCGGTCGGCGTGTCTGATTTCCTACGCGTGTCACTGCTCTGGGACCTTCTCAAAACCAGGCACTGAAGTCTTTCTCACCTTCACGTCCCCGGGGCCTAACACAGTACTCAGCATATTCACTTCCATCCACACTTTTAAGCTGAGGTGAATCTTTTGACTCTCCACAAAATTGCCTTATTTCAGTTCATTCTGTCTTCTGTTCATTTCACTTTTCTTGGCAAGACCAGCTGTGCTGTGACTAGGAAGTGGTAGCATATTTCTGTAAGACAGCTTTTCTCCCCACCCCCGTCATGGTGACAGGCTCCTCCCTGGGTCTCCAGATGGGTTCTGGTGGTCTATGGGAAGACGCTCCAACCAACGGAGGCACATGGGCCAAGGCTTGGTTCTGGCGGGACAAAACAGGCTCTGTGGTCAGAAAGAAGTGGCTTCTAGCGACTGGATACGAAAGCCCGCTATTAACTCACAATGATTCAAGCAGGTGGTCCCGGCTCAGAGCCAAGTGCATAAAAGAAACAGAAAGCATAAACTGTACAACAGGCCCAGATACACGTGGCCATTTAGTGTACAGTAAATTCAGGGCAATGATTCTCATCAAAGCAATACTAACAGTTTGGGAATTAAACCTCAGGGTACATTAAAGATTTTATTTAAAAATATCCATAACATTAGAATAACATATATATTGATTTTATGTTCCAGTCAAGGATAAAATTTTAAAGATTGATGGATACATCTGACAACCTAAAGATCTGGAACTTTAATTTGGCAAATTACCATCATAAACTAGAAAAATTGCTTAATATGAGCTGGGACATCTATTTGCAACATGTACTGTGGAAAAAAGTAAAATAATCTTCATATATCAAGAGTGTTTACAAATCAATAAAACAAAAGATGATTGCTTTGGTTAAAAAATGGACAAAGGACATAAATGGCAATTCACAACAGAAGAAATGCAGATGGCCAAGAACATGCAAACAGCTCAGTATCACTACAAATTAAGGAAATAAAAATGTAAATGAATGCCATTTTCCCTACAAAATTGGCATTTTTGAAAAAGACAATGACAGTGTTTGAGAAAGGGCCGCTGATTTGACCTGGTACAACCTTTCCGGAGTGTGATTTTCTAATATACACAAAAGCCTCAAAATGTGCTGATTTTTTTTGTCCTAGAAATTCTATTTGTAAAAATATATCCTAAAAGGCAATCCAGAAAATTTTTGTTTTGCAGGGATATTTGTCTCCATGGTTGAGAACAGAAAGAAATTCAAATAAAACTAATTAGCCAGTAGTAGAATGCTTAAATATAAGCTGGTGCTGCAATGCAATAAAGTATTATGGGCCAGTGAAAGACAGTGTGGAAGACAGGGAATCGTGATCAGAACACATGAAATGAAAAAGCAGATATTAACATATGTACAATATGATTCCATTTAAACTACATATATATGAGTGTGTGTGCACACATGTACATAGAAATAAACGTAGTTATCTTTGAGTGCTGTGGGTAACTTCTCAGTGAGTTTTAGTGTTCTCATATAAGCTATCACTCATGTAAACAGTTTCAGAAACAAATATTTAATTTAAAAAAATCCCTGAACTTAACTATGTACTAGCTGTATTATCTTAGACAAATTATTTAACCTCTCTGAGCCTCAGTTTCAAACCTGCAAAATTTGTATAATGATATCAACCTCTTAGAATTGTGGCAGATGAAATGGGATAATGTGTGTGAAAGTCCCCGATCCATGTTAATCACTCAACGAACGCAATGCCCTTTGTTTTCTCCAGCACACTCGCTCTCCCCCATCAAAACGTGCACATAGGACAGGTTCTGGTATTAAGCCATTTTATTTTACAGTGAATTTAAATTAATGTCTTTTTCTCCCAGATGGGTTTTGTTCTAAGTCTGTGGGATTTCGTTGTAAAATGAAAGGTTTGTTTCTATAACTTTCTATTTAAAGAATAATTGCAGCCGAATAATTTTCCAATTTTTAGAAAAATTGAAATCGGTGCCTGGGAACTTTCTCAGTTTTGATTTTTCCACTCCAAAACCACATCGGAAACTTATTCTTAAACATTTGTCTCCTGCTACCAAAATGATTCTAGCAGAAACTTGCGGAACTAGGCTATGAATTAGCAGCTTCACATTGGGTTATCCGAACAGACCAGAGTTTCTGCAAAGCCGGTGCTGATTCTGCGGGTGGGTCGAGTATGGGAACCACTTCATCAGAGGGAGCGTTTTCATTCGCGGGGCGGGGGTGGGGTGGGGTGGGTGAGAGCTCCTGGTTCTTCCGAGATATAACAGAATGCAGCAGGTGCCAAGCTGAGGGAGTGGCCGTTAGCTGGTGTCATGCACCAACGTGCCTGCCCAGCTTCTCAACCAGCAGTAGGTGAGCGTTCTGGGAACGCAACTGACGATTGCGTGGTGTACCTTAGGCCGTGCGCTCGGAGACAAAAACAACGCACTGAAAAATCAGCAGCCCTTTCTGTAAGCTGAGCAACAACCCCTGGCAGAAATTAGACTAAACTGACAATTCCCATTGATTATGCTTTTTAAAATATCAAACTGCCTCCCAGAAAACAAGTCATTTCTCCTCTAGATGATGAAAAAATGGCCTGTTGCCAGCTTCCTCCCGGGGTTTGCTAACAACCTCATCGTGGTGTTGGTCAGGCCTCCAGTCTTGCAGGCCTGGCTCAGCCACGGACCTCATTAGAATCCGGGTCTGTGTTCCTGGCAACAGCTGCCTCTTACACTTGAAAACCGATGGGGGAAAAATGGTCCCTGCAGTTCCTATCAGCCTTAAACAGAAACATCTGCTCCTCGGGAGCCTTTTGCTGGCCTGGTTTGCAGGGAATGCCGTTCCAGGGGCAGGCGACAGAGCTGCCTCCCTACACGGTGACATCAGCCAGAGAGAACTGCTGTGGGGGACGGTGGGCCCTGGGAATAGTCTGCCTGCCAGGAAAACAGAGCCTGAGCCTCGCATTTTATAAAGCTTTAAAAGCACAAATCCTGGCTTAAAAGGAGAAATATTGCCAGGTGGTGAAAAGTGCTCCTGAAGAAAAAAGAAAATAAATAAGAGAAAGCTGATTGAATCCAGGAGTTCTGAGTCTTTTGTTCTTCCCTCCCGGTGGGCAGAGCAACAAATGAAGATTTCTGGTGTGGAGGCGTCCGCGGAGACCAATGGTTTTCTTTCATGTAGCTGTATCTGGCACCTAACCACCTCTCTCTGTTTCTAGGCACAGATTAAACAAGATGACAAAGGTAAGAGGCTTTGCCCAGAGCAGGGATACGCAGTCCCTTCCTCTTATCTTCTTGTAACTCTTTAGAAGCCCTGGATCCTCAATTCTTCCTTTCTTTCTGCTTTTGGATGTGGATGCTGAGGCACCTGGAAATGAAGGGATTGGTTCAAGTTCTCCTTCTGGGCTCTTACAGAGCTTCGTTCACGCATCCATTGCAGCACTTAAGTCACACAAATCCTGGGCTGTAATCATAGCACGACTTTGTGTTTGCTTTCCTGTGCCCTGAAGTCTGTTCGTGGGGCTAGCCCTAACCCTGGCCAGCGGGTGACCGCTGGGTCGGGCCCCGGGACTCCTCGGGTCCTGGTCGGGAAGAACAACTCCCCTGGCCACGCTAAGTTATAAAACAGAATTCTAGTCCCATGTCACAACCAAAAGTTGCAGCCTGATTTAGTTGACCACAAGGTGTGCTCCCAGCGCTGAGCCTGGTGCAGATAGGATAGTCGGGAAGGTGGTTGTTGGCTCCTCGCTTTCTCTTTCTCTCTTTCTCTCTCTCTCTCTCTCTCTTTCTCTTTCTCTTCTCCTCCTCTTCCTACCTCTGGATTCTGACCTACAGGGTTGGCGTCTGAGGATGGAGGAATGATAGTGCGGAAGCCATGTCTGTGTGCCTGGTGCTTGAGGGCTATGAGATCACATTTTCTGCTCCTGAGGGGGATGAAGGGGCTTTTTCTCTCAGGAGCACTTTTGTGGGTTTTTTTCTTTTCACCTCATTTTTGAGGACCTCTCCCCTGTAGTTCCTGTGATGTGAGTGAGGTATCTTCCTTGGCCCTGTCTCTTCTTCTCTGGCCCCTGTACTTCAGGGCTGCCTCTCGCTTCTTTCCGAGGAGGTCATTGCCCCTCTAGGTGGCCCTGTTGGAGAGAGTCTGAAACTGTACCTGGTCCATGGGAGACACATGTGTATGCTTTGTCCTGACACAATGCAAGAGGAAGAACCTGAATGCTACCTCCTCTGGTATGGCTCGTCTGTTAGTGACCAGCTAACCTATCCCTCACCTTTTAAGAAACAGACTTCAGCCCTTTATGTCTTCCAGTGTAGGGGATGTGTATTAAGTACTCTGGGGACTTCTGCTGAAGCCTGATAGCCCTCCTCTAAGCTTGAGGTGAGGTATAGGCGCCCTGCAGCCCTCGCTCTTGGTAGGAGATGGGACTGACTGCACATCAACAGCTCATTCTAAAAGTCATTTCTTAATGTCCTTTCCCTGAAGTCTATGCCACCAGGCTTGGGTTCGGAGAAGAATCCCTTCCCCCGGGGAGGCAGGGGCGGGGGTTGGGACTGAGCCCAGCTTTCTCTAAAGAAGAGGTCTTCCCTAATCTCCACTCTTAACCCTTGGCATGGAGTTGTTAAACTCCTAAAATTTAGAGAGCTCTTTGGTAAGTTCTGCCTGTGCCTGGGATCTCAGTTGGGATGTGATATCCATCGTCTGCAGTGCCTTGGTCTCAGCGGCCTGCTGCTCCTGGAGGCCTAGCCCTTGGCAGGGAGAGTCAGGCCGTGTTAATCTCTGTCTTCAACAACCAGCACGGCGCCCAGCACATGGTAAGTGCTTCCTGAATTCTTGCCAAACCAATGACGATATGCTACAAATCCCCTTTCACCCCAGAACCTGTAATTTATGGAGTGAAGAAATTACCTGCACCTATGATGGTACAGAAGGAGGGAGCCATTAGGACACGCGCAAGAGGGTGTGTTTCCAGAGTGCTCCCACACCAGCGGTGAGGACTGTGGGGCTGGGTGTGAAAGCACGGGTGAGCGGCGGGTGCCAGGGCGGCAGGAGGGAAGGCACAAGAGGAGCCTGGAATGTCTGGGTGCCAACAAGTAAGAAATTGCTTTAAGAAAAATGACAGGCCCACCCTGGCCAAGTGGCTCAGTAGGTTGGAGCATCATTCTGTACACCAAAAGGCTGCAGGTTTGATTCTCGGTCAGGGCACATACCTAGGTTGTGGGTTTGATCCCTGATCGAGGTGCGTATGGGAGGCAACCGATTGACGTTTCTCACATTGATGTTTCTGTCTCTGTGTCTCTGTCTCTTTCTCTCTCTCCCTCCCCCTTCATCTCTCTCTAAAATCAATAAAACATTCTCAGGTGAGGATTAAAAATAAAAATGACAGGTCCATGTTAAAAGGACACAGGAACCAACTTGAAGGAGTTCCCAGTGGCCAAGTCTAAGACAAGTTGGGCAACAGAATAAATGATAGTAATGGACTGTATACATAGAATAAAATCGATGTCCGGGAGTCCACACGGGCATACTCGAGTAAATAATACACTGAGGAGAGGGAAGTGCTTGGTCACAGTAGGATTCTAATCATTGCGTGTAGAGGGAATGACGGAACTAATGCAAATACCAGAGTAATAATTTTTTTTCAGGCAAAAATCGCCAAAGGATGGTAAAATAAATGGGCAAAAATGTGATGAGAAACAGGATATTCACTTAATTGCAAAGTATCCCTTTCCAAGGTCCGTATTAATCACAAAGAGAAAAACAGCGGCCTCACAGTGGAGAAGCCCGCAGCTCCCACTTTCTCCAGTGACCACAGTCAAGCTCCCTCGTGATGAGGCCCATCTTGACTGCAGGTGCGTCCTGACCTGATGCGCTGAGAACTGACTGGGAGGAGGCGGCGGGAGACGTAAGGGCTGAATGCAGTGCGGGATCCTGGACCAGAGGCAAAACATTAGTAAAGCCGTGGGAGACGTTTGAAGAAGGGATGAAGATACTTCATGGTGTTGTGCCAATCGTGGCCCCTAATTTAGTTCATTGTACTGCGGCTGCATAAGAGGTTAACGTTTGGGGAGGGCAGATAGGGGTATATGGGAATTATTTGTACTACTGGTGCGGCTTGTAAAAATATGAGTCTGAATTTATTTCAGAGTTCAAAGTCCAGAACTAAAATTTAAAAGTCCAACTTTACACAGTGGCAGACACTGTCCTTTGTCAACGGGCCCTGGCTGCCTTCCAGGCTCGTGTCCCACAGCCCCCCACCTTCGCCCTTTGCTAACCAGCGTGGTAGCTCCCCAAGCTCCAAGTGCAAGTAAACATTTAGGCATCATTTAGCCAAACAGTTACTTAAGAGCCCACATGCCTTGTTTTCAAAAAGTTAGCATCTCTGTCTTGGAGCTTGTCTCAATTTTGATTTTTTCAAGCATCATGGTCTAAAATGGAGTGGGTTTAACCCCACATCCACCTTTAGAATCTGATCAGAGGCTGCTATTGCTCCTTATGGCCACACAGTGTCGCTGTTGGCTCTCGGTCCTGCAGACTCTGCCGAGCAATTAAATCTCTGCAGAGACCCCTGGGAATTCCTGAGAATGAGCCACTCCCTGGTCCCCAGTTTAGCTGAAGGCTCTCCAGGCTTGGTCCCCTGCGGTTGTCATTCTTAGGGCACAGCCCTTTCAGTTCATATCTGCAGCCTCCCTCCAGAATCTGTCTCGCCTTGGTAACCCTGGTTTGGGATGGAGGTTGGCATCTCTCAGCTCATGGACTTTTTATTTTATTTTAATCATGGACTTTATTTTCATAGACCCTAAGCTTCCAAACACTCCAGAGAATGCAGGCCCTCACTCTCTCCTGCTCTGAGGGGGGACTGCCTGGATGAAAACTCTGAAGTAATCCTGAGGTGTCGGCACCCACCTCCTGGGAGGGGGTGGCAATTTCAATATTATTTTCTGGCCCTTCACTCATTAGACAAGAGAAAAAGGTTGAGCCCCATGATACTTCATTTACTCACTTTTTCCAACACATATTTACCAAGTGCCTGCTCTGTGCTGGGCTTTGTGCTTCTAGGGATTCATACAAGAGAAAGACGCGGCTCCTGGCTGCAGACCTGGGTGCAGAGGCCACAGAGTGAATCACGAGAGGGGAAGGCTCCATTAGGCAGGGAGCTGTGGGCACGCAGGAGGGAGAGGTGGCAGAGCGAGCCAGCTGTGGGGACAGCACTCCATTTGAGTCCTGGAGGACAATGGTATCCGCTGGTACACAAGGGCGGGAAGGACATTCATCTCAGAGGAAGCAGCAAGTTCGAAGACCCCCAAGTCTGAATCCAAGCCTCCTAATGTGTTTTTACAACTGGCTCCCCAACATCGACTGTGTTCCCAGTGCCTAGAACTTGGTGGGGTCTCAGTTTAAAAAAAATAGATGAATTAAAGAAACAGCTTAATATATTAGTGGCAATACAAGTAGTGGTTCCATTTGGTTGGAAGGACGACGTTGGGGGCCAGCAATGGCCAAAGATGGGTCACCTAGAACTTGTGTGCTAAGCTGAGGGTTTTCACTTTTTTCTGAAGGCGGTGGGGTGCTTCAAATACATTGAAAAGGAGAAGAAAGCAATTGGCCTTGTGTTTTAGGCCTAGCTCTGCAGCGCTGTGGGGGCCTCTGGGAGGGAACAATGGGAGAGACAGGGAGACCCATAGGAGGCGCTCACTGGGGTTTGGGCAAATAGAAGGATGTTCTGCACCAAGGCTGCGTGGGGCTGAGGGGAAGGGCGTATGGCAGACACCACGGCAGGAGCTGGGGTGACGGGGTGCTGGGGCAGCAAGGAGGGCTCTGGTGGGATCTGGCCCGGGCGCCCGCTGCACGTGTTGCCATTCCCCGCAGGAAGGCTTTGCAGGGACGCGCTTATTTGGGGGAGAGGTGAGTCTGGCTGTGGACACTCGGAGGGGCGGTGCCTGTTTAAAGGACATTCCAGATGGAATATCAGGCAAAGTGCTGGACATGTGGGTCTGGAGATGAACAGGGAGGCAGAGGCTGGGGAAGGGGTTTGGGACTTCTCCAGGTAAAGGTGGAGGTGAAGCCAGGGGTCTGAGTGACATCATCCAAAGGCAGGAGGTCGAGAATGCTGGGCACTCTGGGTGAGCCACAGAGATTATCAGTAGGGGGAGAGAGAAAGATCCAGACAAGGACTGGGAAGTAGGGGAACCCAAGGGACCATGAGCTGCAGAAGTCCAGGAAGATGTTTCTAGAGGGAGGGGTTCACAGGGCCAAATGCCATAGCAAGATATGCAGCCACGTAAAGACTGGACACCGCCTGTCTGGTGTTCCTGGTGGGGAGATGGGAGGGGGGTGGGGGTGGGTGAGGCATGAGGGGAAGGGAAGCAGTTAGGACGTTGACCCTCCCTCCCCACCCTCCTGCTGTGATGCTTCTGCCCCTGAGCGCATCCTGGTCTTGAGCGCGTCCTGGTCCTGAGCGCAAGCTTCTTTTTGCACCTCTGCATCCTTCCAGGCCCACTTCCCAACTCACCCCTTTTCTGTATTCTGCCTCCCAGGCGGAATTAAGCCGTCCTCCATCCGTGTTCCTAAGACACTTCATCACACCTCCCAGGACACTGGGTTCAGTTGTTGGCCTGACTTGAACGGCAAGCTGTGTCTATGAGTGATCTGCAACCCGTGTGTTTATATCTAGGTGTCCTCGGGGTCTTTGCCTCTCACTCTGACCCTCAGGGCCACTTTCCCGGCTACCTCCTCCTTTGGTGAAGCAGAAACAGAGGCTCTGAAAAACTCTCCAGGGACAGTTTGCATAGCTGACCGAGGTCATCTGACCGAGGTCACCCTGGGCCTCTGGGAAGGGACAGAGTGGGAGGCCAGGAGAGTGGGGGGAAAGGGTCTCAGAGGATGAGGTGGACAGTGGGGGGAGGCCTGGTTGCCTCATGTGGGATGGAAAGGGGATCCTCACCTCCCACCTGGATGGAACCGAACAGTTGGGAATTTGCTCCCGAGTTCCGAGTTTAAGAACGAGGGGCTCCGCCATCCACAGGACCCTCTCTTGCTCAGTGGTTTAGGGCCTCTTGGAAGCCAGGGGCTGGGTCTCATCTTGCTTTGCTCGCTGCGGGTGCTTGGCAGGTATTGCTGAACTGTGCAAACAGGCCCATGGAGACTCAGGGCACTTGCTGGACTGGCCGGCTTCCCCTGCCAATGAATCACACTCTCTTTTTATCATTCCTCCAACAATGACATCAGAAGCTCACAAAAGGGTATCTGGGAACTTGGAAAGCCTCGGCTTCCTTTGGGGTGGGTGTAAGCCCCCCCCCGCCAACCACAGGGGGCCTGGGCTACGTAGGGGCCACCAGATGCCGCTGCATCTCCGGAGATGCAGGCCGACTCTCCTCTGAGTACTGCCAGTCAGGGTAACATTTCACACTGCCATTGATTTTTATGTCTTTCTACATTAATTAGACATGTTATTACTAATCTTTGGTAATCACCACAAGGGGCTTGTGGAAAGTCTCTGAGATTTCAATCTAGATTAAAAATAAGAAACATTATCACCTCTGGGAAAATGCAAAGAAAGCACATGTTATTTTAATGTTTAAATCAATAAAGCTGTCCTGCTTCTGTTTTGTGCTAGTATTGATGAAATATATAAAACATCCCCTTTAAATTTCCTTCTGTCCATCTCATCCCTGCAGGGGCGCCCAATTGATTTCTCGGGGGAGATCTGAAGTGGCTGTGGAGGGAAGACTGTCAGAGGCCCGGGAGCCCTGGGCCCTAGCTGCTGAGACCTGGGGTGGGGGGTGGGGGGGTGCAGGCCCTAGTTTCCGCTCCTTTATTTTGATTTCCATTGATTTCTCTTATTAAAGAAGCCTCTGAACCCACAAGAAATTGAGAAAATCCTTTCTTCCTTAATTAATCTCTCCTCCAATTGTTAGATTGTGAACTTTGATTGTGAAACAACCTGTCTGCCCCAGGCAGATTAAATCCTTGGTAGGGAGGCAGGGAGGGGAGGCGTCTTAACCAGGGGCCCTGTCATCAGGGAGCAGAGGAAAGAAATGATCTTCGAACTAAGAGAACGCAATCTCACATGGCTTCTCAAACAATTGAAACTAATGTGTTGACACGGAGAGAGAAATGAGCCTCCTTGGATGTTCTGTGGAGACAGACTGTAATTTGTAATGCCTCTGACCGGAATTGAGGCGGCATATGGACCCGAAGTGAAATAAAGCGCAATTAACTTTTTGCCAGGCGTCCTTGGTGAGGGGGTGGGGACCAAACCCAGCGCCATATGACGCTGCCTTGGCAGTGTTTCTGGCAGCAGCAGCGGGGACAGCTTGTGCACCCGGAAGGGTGCCGCCGTGTACCGCAACTCCGGAGGCAGCCTGCGTTTCCGCGCCCGCCTGCCGTGTGAGCCCAGAGCTCCGCTCAGCTAGTGGTGAGGCTGCGTTTTGCAGCTCCACCCGCCTGGAGGGAGCCCCTGCTCTAGGCTCAGCCATATCGGGGTGCCCGGTAATGGCAGAGAGTCTCTGTGGCTCTTGGCGGGAGTCCAGCTTTACTCTTAGAGGAAGATCTCATTTCTGAACACTTCAGGACTGCCAAAGTGCCTCCTTTATTCTGTCCCAAACCTCGTCTCATGGATCTGTTTCCCCTACCAGACTGAGCGCCTTGAGGGCAGAGTTTGGGTGATAAAAATGGTGGTGGGAATAACTGTGATGATGATAATTATTGTCACTATGTATTATAGATGTAGCAACCTGCTAAGTGCAGCCCTGACTTAGGAGCTCATCCAATATCCCAATAAGATAAGTCTCTCAGCCTGCTCAGGCTGCTAAAACAAAATATTATAGACGGGTTGCTTAAACAACAGGTATTTGTTTCTCACACTTCTGGAGGCTGGAAAACTGAGGTTAGGGTCCTGGCATATTTGGTTTATGGTTAGAGCTCTCTTCCTTGCTTGCAGTTGCCTTCACATGAGAGAGAGAGAAAGAGAGAGAGAGAGAGAGAGAGAGAGAGAGGGAGGAGAATGCTCTCTGATCTCTTCTTATAAGGGCACTAACCCCATCATGAGGGCCCCACCCTTCATAGCATTATCATTATTGTCATTTATTAATAAAGAAATTGAATTTTAGAGAGATCCACTGGCTCTCCCAAGGCCATACAACTTTTGTGGCAGAACTGGGGCTGAACCCAACCTCTCCACTCAAAGCCAGCTCTCCCACCCCTGGGTCACACTGTCTTCCTGAGTGGAGCCCAGGCCTGCTTCTGCGCTGGTGCTCAGTGACACTGGCTGGAAGATGGAGCAAGTGATTAGGAAATAAAAAGCGGTGGACTTCTAACTGCTTGTGATTTTGACCTTCTATTCTGAATTGCAGCTTCAGTGAGATACCCCCAATGGAAAGACTCGAGAGACCCGCCAAATCTTTTCATTGACTCCTAGTGTCACGCAGAGACTTCATTTCAGTCGCCTCTGTTCACAAGGAAGGGAAGCTGTTTCCCTTGTCATCACAACCTATTCTTACAGGTGAGGAAATAGTTTCAGAGATTTTCAGTGGGTGACTTATCTGTGGCCTTGCGGCTAGTAAGCAGCCAAGCAGTGACTGTAGCCAATGCTATTACTCCACAACTCGGTCTTTATTAGCCAGCGTGGCATTTTGTAAGACGACCAGAGGCTCCAGCCTCCATAAACTCCACCGAACCCCACCCTCACCCGCTGCAGACTCCTGCATTCCTGGCTGTCTCTTAGACAGGTGACACCTCAACATAGATGGGCTCATGTAAGGAAACTCAGGCCAGCAGGATTGGTGGGGAAGTCCCTCCAACCTAAAGCAGTTTTCCCTGAGCTTCCTCGGTTTCCCTGTGCTGTGGCTAACTGCAGAGGTGAACATGCAGTCACTTCAAAGCCTAGAATGAAGGTAAGTGTCTGCGTCCCTGCGGGCCCTCGTGGCGTAGATTCTGCCTGCCCTTCCCGAGCTGTTACGCAGGAGGAAAATGTACTTCTATCTTGTGGAAGACACAGCATTCGGGGGTTCTTTGTACAGTGGCTTGCACGGTCTGCTCTCTCCACCCCTCCTCTGCCTCTTGCAATGGCTTTCAACCTCAAACCCAATAATCATCTTTGACATGACCCCTCTCTCTATCCTCACCCCTACGGATGACAGTGAGGCATAAAGGCACTAGATACGCACTCAGAAGATGAAAATAACCAGAAAAATGAAATAATTTCCATCTCAGTGCACAGCAAGAAACCAAGAGTGTTGAGTACTTATTAATTTTAGATACTTTAACACACTTTATGGCTAACCATGCTTACTTCCCTAAGTTAAATTCTTCAATGACCTTTGGATGAAGTTCACACTTGCCCCTCTCAAAGCCGTTTTGAATAAGGCGAGATAGAGCTAAAGCACCACATTGGTGAACCCTTCCCAACTGGGCCGATGTCTGCCCCTTAACCTCTGCTGCCACCTCCCGCCGGTTTTGCCATTTCATCCCCTGGCTCAGGCCTTTGCCCTTGCAGATGCCCCTGCCTGGAACGCCGTGGCATTTGGTCTACCAGAAGGCTCTGACTCATCCCTGCAGACAAGCTCAGCACCTTTCCTCCAGGAACCCTCCCTCCCTCCTCTGCTCGCCAGCACAGTCGCCCTTACCCGCGGTTGCTGCCTCTGCTGCACACGGCAGACACCACACGTGGCTCTTCACTGCCCACCTGTGCCAGAACACCGGCTCTGCCAAGGCGAGAGCCTCATCTTATTCGTTGCCTCTGGGGGGGGGGGGTCCTACCCAGCTTCTGGCACCTGGGAGGGTCTCAGTGTGTGATCCTAACAGCAATGACGTGAGGTCCCCATGATCATCCCCATTCTGACTCAGAGACCTTCCGGCGTTCACGAACAAAGGTGTTTAGTAAGCACCAGACTCGGGTTTTGAACACAGAGCTGTCTGATGCCCAAATCCATGCTTTTTATGTCACCTTAAAACTGTCTTTTGATATCCCTACCAGGCAGACAGCGATTTCCTCCTGGAAAGAGGGATTTTCTGGATTAAATGTGTCTAGGCATCTCTCTCATCTTAATGTGGATGTATTCAGAGCAAAGCAGAATCTCCCTGACTGGGGGTAAGATGGAAATAAAAAGCAGCGGCCGTCAGTCTCCAGCAGCCCTCACGGGCACCGCTTCCTGAGCACGTGGCCCTCGCAGGCTCCAGAAATGACCCTGAATATATGCACCCTCCTTCCTCCCTGCCTCCCACCTCCTCCCTCCCTCCTCCCTCCGTCTTTCCCTCCAGCTCCTCCCTTTTGGAGGCCAGAGCCCAGAAAGGGCTTCCCTTCTGCAGTTCCGACCTGAGGAAGGGAGATTTATTTTGGGTCATTGGCAGCAGAGAGTGTCTCTTGCTGTGGCCTCCATTTTGGGGACTTAGCAGGTGGTACTTGAACGGCATCCACATACCCAGCAGGTAGGGCCTGTGGCTAGGCTGGCTGCCACCAGCCCTGTGTTCAGAGTCTCTGGAAATCAGGAATGTCTTTCTCTCCCAGCTTTGACTTTCCTTTTCCCACCAGAAGACGGTCTGAGTTTGCCTGGGGTCCGGTCCAGCCAGACCCTCCAGTGTTCCGGTGCGTTCTCTTCCTAAGCCAGCCTGCTCCATGGTCTTGCCAAAGCTCTGCCTTGATCTTTCTAGCCTCTGTCCCACCAGTCCCGCTTTGTCCCGTGGTCCCACTAGACTGCAATGTCAGGCACAGGCCCCGCTGAGGAGGTGTGAGGCGGGCCCTCCCAGTGGTTGACGCGGCTCAGGGTTTTCCCCGCAGACGCTGCCGCAAGCGCCCCGCCAGGGCCCTGGCACACCATTCGTTATCCAGCCCGTGCTGGACTGCAAGTTCGCTGAAGGCAAGAACCTGGTCTTCTTCTTTGCTTTGTCTGGGTCCCAGCACAATTCCTGGTGTCTGGGAGGGTATCCGTGCATATTGGGCAACGATCATAATCGCAACACCAGCCCTGTGAGGTCCGTGTAACTAGCTCCATTTACACGCTAACGTTTGAACGGGGCCTGTGGGGAGGGAAGGGAGCTGGGACTCATTCAGATAAACGCATGAGGATTTTTCATTTTGCTCTGGTACCTATCTACGTAGATTTCAATATATGAGAAAACACTGTAAACAATGTTTTACAGATCAGAGCTCTTCCTGTGTGCCATAGCCTGTGCTAATGCCATACCAAGAATTCTCTTGCTAAATTCTCAGGACAACCCTGTGAGAAGGTAATCTGCTTATCAATTTTTTTTTTTTTTTAATCAGGAAACCAAGGTTCAGAGAGGTTAAAAGTTCCCCAGCGGTGGGTGGCCGAGCGGAGGTTTGAACCCAGCTCTGCCCCTTGCCAGAAAGACGCAGCCCGCCCCGCCCCCCCCCAGGCCCCATGTACTGACCCTAGGGTGCTAGCCCAGGAGATGCTTCCAGGGCCTTTGACGGCCTGATTGCCTTGCTTGGGGCCCTGAACTGAGCCTCCCATGAGAATGCACATCCAAGCATGAGGAGCACAGGCTTTAAAACAACGCACTGTTGTGAAATTTATGCTGGTGCCAAAAGGGGGTCTTGAGAGGACTTTAAAGAGCAACTGCATCACTCTCCTGCTCCGCTGATAAGCTTGTCTGTGAACTGTAATATATGCTGCCCGCAGTGAGCGAGAGAGAGATTTATCAGAGGACGCCATATGCAGTGAAGTACTTTATATGTAAGACGAGTATTTCGCTTGTACATATTACATTTTCAGTGGGTTTTCAACCATTGTCAATCCATTATTTTTAACTCCTTGCATTATATTGATGGTGAATTAATTACAACAATTACAAGTCAAAAACCCATATTGTCTAATTATAATTTAATTCATTTTAGCTCCTCTCTTCGAGTTTGGTTAAAGAGCTGAAGCACTTCAGAAAATGTTGCAGTTTCTCTAGAACGCTGTCATTGTGTCTGTGTCTCTTTGGTGTTTTGGAGATGGGAGGGAGGTCCCGCAGGGAGGTGGGCTGGCTCCTCAGGGAACATGCCGCCGGGAGGCCAACCAACCAGCCTGGGCTCAGATCTGGATCCAACAAGCAACCTTGGACAGATGACTTAACCTTTCTGCGTTTCTGTTTTCTCATCTGGAAAATGGAACTATTCTGCAGATTAAATGAGTTAGTGTAGCTACACCCCTGGAATACACAGGGAGCCACAAGTAACTGTTGGCTGTAATTATTATCACCAGGCCCTAGGGGAAGAGTGGCAAGTGGGTTTATCTCATGGGCTGATTCTGATCCATGAGTGCTGCTCTTCTGGAGCACTGAGTGAAGACAGACGCGCAGGCCCAGCCAAGCTCAGCATAGAATGTGCAGGAATCGATTAGAGATGTCTACCATGGGCATAGCAGTTGGGAGAAGTGAAGGTAAGACTCAAGCTTTGTTAGGGCTGGGATTGTGCTTGTTTTAACCTCTCCTCTAGCCCCAGTATCCAGCAAAGTGCTTGGCCCCTGCCAGGCCAGGTGGTGACACCGTGCTGAGCCCTTGCATCTAGCCCTGCCTGGCGCCAGCCTTGGCTGAACTCCTCAGTCAGTGAGCCAATAAATCCCCTTTCTCAGTCATTTTGAGCTGGGTTTTCTGTCACAAAGAACAAAAGTCCCTTTTTAAAAAAAAAATTAATTTTTTGCAGTTCCCTGAATATTTTATTTAGATCAACTTATTTTAATTTCAAAAGTTCCATGTGATAAACATCCTTACAAATATTATTTAGCCTTAAAAGAAGGAAATTCTTTAATATGTGACAACGCAGATGAACCTTAAGGACATTATGCTAAGTGAAATAAACTATTCACAGAAAGACCAATACTGTATGATTCTACTTATATAGAGTCGTCAAGTTCATGAAGACAGAGAATAGGATGGGCGATGCCAAGGGCTGGTGGGGTTGGAGCGGATGAGGAGCTGTTGTTTAATGGAAATACGGTTTTGGTTTGGGGACATGGCAGGAGTTTCGGAGAGAGATGCGACAGTGGGGATATACTTACTGCCACCGAACTGTGTACACTTAAAAATGGTTAAGATGGCATTTTTTTTTTGGTGGATTTTACCACAAAAATATATTCATGGTCAAAGAGAATGAATTAAACACCTAGGGGGTGAGGTGTGAGGCCACAGGTCTGGCTCTGTTCTCTTCCAGGCCAATCTATGCCAGGCTCCCTGGGCCAGGCGATAATCTCAGATCCCCTTCTCTGCCCCAGCACACTGTGTGGTGTTCACGCTGCCAACGCTTTCCTGCTGCTCCTTCTACTGGAATCCCTCCTCTCCTGCCTCACCTGTGCACTCCTGCCCACCTCCAGGCCACTGTGCTCTGTTGCTACACGGTGTGTTCGGCTCCTATTGTGCACCCTCGTGGGGTCCAGCCTGCTTCCTGTCTGCTTCCAGACCTGGAGCTTCCCTAAGGCCGAGTGAGTGTCTTGTTCGTCTCTACAACTCTCGGGCCCAGAACAAAAGCCAAGCAATCATTGGAGACCCCTGGCCACAAACAGAGCTTTGGTGGTGCCCAGCGAGGTGCCCTGACTGCAGGAAGCAGGAACTTCCTGGACGGCTCCTCCTCCCCTTTGCTCAAGGATGGGGTTTGTTGAGATTCTTGGTTGCAAACAAGCGTGGAATGGATGGCTTTCCTGCAGTTTGACACTAATGAAAGCCACCAGACTGCCTGAGCAGCTCTGCTCAGGGCTGTGCTCCTAATCCCCCCTTTATACCCAGCTCAGCCCTGCAAGGACACAGGACGCCCTGGCCACGGGCCCAGAGGACTGTCAGCTGCAAGACCAACCCTGGAATGGAATTAAATCCCATGCTTCTTTTTTTCTTTCCCTGATGTCATCAGCAGATGGACAATGCCTTTATTGTTTCCCTTTTCCTTTTTTGGACTGAGGCTGCTTTCCCAGTAGACTCCCCAACTAAGGTGAGCAAGAGAAAAACAGAACAGAAAAGCACAGAAAGAAGAATGGAAAGCAGAAAATAAGAAAGAGAAAGAACTTGAGAGCAGGGCACAATGGATTGCACAGATTCTGGGGCAGGCTTAGAAAAGATGCTTATTTAGGGGGGAAATACCTGCATCAAGGGTCAGTAGGATCGGAGCATATGTTGACTTCAAGGAAACCTCTTTCTTGCATTATCTTATTCTGGGAAGAGAGGGAAAGGGAAGGATTTATTTTGCTACTATGAGACCTGCCTTCCAATTCCATACATTCCTTGGGGTGTCTACTAAGTATAGGATTTCATTTATTCCACCTGCTGCAATGTGATTTTCCTCTATACTTTGCCTTAATTGGTGGAGTGTGGAGGAAAGAAGCAAATATTTGTGCAGCTTGAACGCTGCTCTTGATCCGAAGGTAACGTCTTTCAGTGTCTGTGTCTGAAATTGCAATACACAGACAGGGGAGCCAATTTGCTTTGGGATCAATAGATGTGGTCTCAACTGGCAGAGAACTTGAGGCCTCCTTTTGAAAACAGGAGGATGTGGGACAGTTCAATCTCTCGATGCCTGGCTCAATTTAACATGGCAAGTAGGCAGTGGTTTTGTTTCCAGATTGATTGTTTTTCAGCTCAAGAATAATAAAACCTTCCCAGTGTCAACCAGCTCAGTGTTAATCTTGCAGAAACATTAGAGTGAAACATAGCCCCCTCTGCCTGGAATGCTTCTTCTGCCGGTCAGCTTCTCGGTATCCTGTAATGTCCGGGGGAGTGGCCTTCTCAGTGTAAAGGGGCCTCGTCCTCTGTACGTCTTCGGTGCTCACACTCTGCCTGCCAGGTCTTGGAGGTGGCACTTGTGAAGTTGAACCACTGTGGTCATTGTGCCTTTGGTTTTTGTTAGTTTATGGCTGTTGCATGATTTAGGTCTCTGGTTGGAAGTAGTATGAACTCACTTGAGCTAGATTAATACTGAAAGAGAAATTTATTACAGGGACATACAGGTGCTGTCAGAGTTCAGGAAAGGAATTTAGACAGCCCTTACGAAGCGACCAAACAGAGAATCAAATAACAATCAGGATTGGCTTTCTCTACGTCTTGCTTTTTCTGTGTTGCTATTTTCTTTCCGTATCCTTTGCTGATTGAATTCTTTTGCTTCCCCATCCCCATGACAAATGGGAGGTGGAGCCCCCCTGCTCCAGAGTCCAGGCAGCTCTGGGCAAGGGTCGAGGCCGCAGTCTGTGTTAGTCCAAAAACCAGGCGCTGACAGGGCCATGCTCTCTCTGACGTCTTTGGGGGAACCTTGCCTCTCCCAACTTCTGGCGTTTGCCACAATCCTGCGTCCTGTGGCTTGTAGACACATCTCTCCAGCCACATGGTTGCCTTCTCTCTGTTTCTTCACATTGTCTGCCCTCTGTGTGTGTCTGCCTGTGTCTAAATTTATCCTTTTGACAGTCTTATTGGATTAGGACCCACTCTAGTGACCTCATTTTAAGTTGATTAGCTTTGGAAAGGCCCTCAGTCCGAAAGACCCTCATTCCGACACTCATATGCTGAGGCGCTGGTGGTTAAGACTTCAACATACATTTCTTGGGGGACACAATTCCAACCATAACATAATCCCACTGTGGCTGCCTGTTAGGAGCAGTTCACTGGCTGGGCAGACATGATGCCTGGCATGTGACCTCCATGCTGGGGCTGCTGCTACACATCACAGAGTCCCCACCAGCCCTTGATGGGGTCACGCATTGTGCCGGTTGCAGCATTGCCTGGAAAACAGAAAGCACTTCGTAAGAGCTAGCATCTAGGAAACTCTTACAGTGAGCCCTGTATATTCTCAGCCAGTTACACTATCAAGTCACTTAATCTTCAGGTCAGCTCTGAGATGGATACGGCTTTTATCCCTATTTTATGGAGGAGGAAAAAGGCTCAAGAAGTGGCTAGCAGGGATTTTAAGCCAGCACACACGGTGACAAGCTAGAATGGGCTGGTTATGAGTGGGGAGCAGAGGCAGAATAGATGGGTATGAGAGAAGATTGGTTTCTGGGCATGGATGAGCAGGGAGGCCATTGGCATTCAACGATTTCACCTGCAAGTCCAGGCATCTTGCTCCGTTTTTTTCAGTAGAGATGCTTTGCTTCCACTTTGTGGTCCAACGTCAGCCACAGGCTGCCTTCCACAGCAAGCCTGGAGCCCTTGACCTCTCATGCACTGAGGGTTTTGGTACCACGAGTAACAAGGGTCCTATTTCCCCTGCTGCGTTTGTCCCTGGGCCTGAGCTCTCAGTTACGTTGCTGTGCTGCTCAGCAGGCTCTTCTTGGAAAATGCAAGGGTATCGGAGCCTCCCTCCCCACCCTTCCCCAGGCGCTCACTCCCTGAGGGTGCCACTAAAGCTTCCTCCTAAAATCTCCTTGGTTCCCAAGACAAGTTTGTCATGGCAGGTAGGTCCCTCATGGCCACTGCCTGCCCCCGGGTGTGGTTTGGAAAGCAGACCCGGTGTTCAGCTGCTTCCTCTTCCTGAAGTCAAGCTCCTGTGACTCGTATTTGAGTTCCAAGTGGAGGTGGTGGCCCTGCTTGATTGGCTTCTGATAGCTGATCTGTCCTCTTTCCTGGAAAGGAGGTGAGAGGAAGGATGTATTTTGCTACCCAGAGGTTGATAGAGGTCTTCTCACGACAGGGAGAGTGTTCATAAGACCGAGGGTCGCACCCACTGGCTCGGGACAGTAGACACCACCGCTGAACGGGGCACTCTGGGACCAGGAGCTCAGTGGCCCAGGGGAAGCTTGCCATGGGCTTGGGCAACGTGTTTGGAGCCCTGGGGGCTCCCTTGGGACCAGCTCCTGGGCTA
This sequence comes from Micronycteris hirsuta, assembly GCA_004026765.1. NCBI lineage: Eukaryota > Metazoa > Chordata > Mammalia > Chiroptera > Phyllostomidae > Micronycteris > Micronycteris hirsuta. The sequence continues at coordinate 38,664 of PVJI01003866.1, read as the reverse complement.
GATGAGCTTTGCCACTTCTGGTTCAACCCTTAGAACTTTCCGCTGATTTCATACCTACCTGGCTGCTGATTCTGCTCCTTCCTAGGCATCTGGCCTTTGGACGTTATTTAATAATTCCTTACTGGTTGAACTTCAGTCTGGGAAGCAGAATTAGATATACTTGAGTAGGGGTATATTATAGGAATTAGATCCAGAAGAGGAGTTGCAGGATCTGAGAAGTCGCTCATTGGCTTTCTGAAGCCCTGGGAATAAGGAGGACAGGCTTATCCAGCTACTGAAATTGGAGCTCCTGTAGAGGTTTACTGGAAGACACTACCTCTATGGGTCTGCGGGCCAACAGCTGTGATGGGCAGGGTCACTGTTGGTCAGCAGAGTCAGCATTTTGGAAGAAGAGCTGGATGTGGAATGGAGGAAAGGAAGAAGAAGCTAGAACCTGCTGGGCATTTCTGTGTCTGTCTGTCACCATGTCTGACCCTGAAATCCTTCAGAAAGCAATGGACCCTCCTATACTTCACTTCTGCCCTCCCGCCCCCCCCAATCTTGCACAACTTCCTTCTGTGGCCATCTCTAACTCAGAGCCGTATATAGCAAGGGGTTTGGGGAAACAGAATCAACACAATTGACAATGGAAAGATCCAGCCAACTCTGAATATATTTTCCTAATTTGTGACACAGAGATGATAATGCAGAGATAGTTTTTGGACTAAATGAGATAATGTGTGTAAAGCCCACCATGACAACAATAACTCAGAGTACTTTTATATTTAGGGCATGGTTTCTGTACCCACCATCTGTCTCAATTGCCCCCATCCAAGGATGTGTTATTAGCAAAGGAGAAGCCTTTATAGGACAACTCACCTAACTGAGTAATTTTTTAAAAGATATTCAACCTGGAGTCCTAATCAGAAGAGGCCTCCCTTCTCAGGTTCTTCTCTTTCTCCCTCTCCACTTCTCCCAGGGCCCAAATGTTCTCCTTTCTCTACCAATCAGAACAGAATGATGACATGCACGGCAGATGAGGAAATGGGAAATCTGGAGGGAGAAAGAAGGCATGGGGGGCTATGGGGCAGGGAGGGTCCTTCCTGCTGGTTAAGGTGTAGACATTTGAAGCACCCCGTGAGTCTAGGCATGTGGGCCCATGTGTGTGGAGGAGGGGCCTGGGAACGAGTTAACTAAAGCGGGAACTCCAGCACCTGCTCCCTCACTGCACACGGACTCTGTAGGAATTGAAGTTCATTGCTCAAAGCTGGGCAGGCAATGGCTAAACTTGATTCATTTTTCTTCCAAATTTACACATATTTATTCGCTCATGGGAAGCATCCCTGACCTCCAGCCCATGTTGTGAACAGAAGCTGGACAATGGACACCTGATTTTTCCAGGGTGGAAGGCAAGGAGGCAGAAAGGCCATCAAAGAGCAAGCAGCCTGCTGACAGTGATGCTGGGTTCTGCTGCCTGTCACAGACACGCCGAGGGGGTCATCCCTGGGTCTTAGGTGACCTTTACTATGTCCCCACTGTTTTAGGTTCTTTATATTTGTAGTGCAGTGCCTGACAAAGAATAGGGGTTTGATAAATGGTGGCAGCCAGCGACCTTCCTGCTGGCCCTTTTGTGGAGGTTATGAAAGGGCAATGCCTGGCAGGTACAGGATGGGTATTGTTGCAAGCCTGCAGAGAAATATATTTGGGATAAAGTGATAGAAGCTGTTGGTATATTTTCATTGTCACATCTGAGCAGTGCCTGCCAGTAATTGGAGGTTTTCCTAGCTCAAGGGCGATGTGGAAAGCGACTCCTTGGAAAGTCAAAAGGCTTTTAAGAGGTAGACCATGTTGCACTCAGCACGGGTAATAGCTTTCAGCCTGAAGTAGTTCAAGGGTTTGGGGTCATCTCAGAGAAGACCTCAAACATGTGTGTTACAAAAGGAAATCTTGTATGAAATCTTACAGATCATAAGGGCATTCAATGGGATTTAAGAGACTGAGAGATGGTTGTCATGTACGTGTACGTGCGGGGAGGGGAGAGAGAGAGAGAGAGAAAATATGAGTATATTATCCTGGCTGGAATTTTGGGTCTTATGACTGAGGCAAGTTGAAACAGAAACAAAACCCCAAAAGAAAAGAAATCTAGGGAGTTCTGGCCAAGATGGAGGCCTAGGTAGAAATGCTTTGCTTCCTCGCACAACCAAAAGAAGGAAAACAACCAATTTAAAAACAAAAAACAACCAAAACTGACAGAAAATCAAACTGCATGGAAGTCCAACAACCAAGGAGTTAAGGAAGAAACATTGATCCAGACCGGTAGGTGGGATGGAGAAGGGCAGCTGGGGCAGGGAGGGTTTGTGGGAAGGCGGCTGTGGACTGGGGCGGGCAAGGTGGTGGCTGGCAGCTGGGGTTTCCCACATTCGCATGTAGATAAGTTGGGAGGAACAAATGGGGAGTGAGACAAAGCACTCAACCCAGGGTTTCAGCATGGGGAAATAAAACCTCAACATCTCAGGGGTAAAAATCCTGCTGGGGTTGTGGTGGCGAGAGAAACTCCCAGTTTCACAGGAGATTTCGCTGGAGAGACTCACAGGGTCCTAGAACATACACAAGCCCACCCACCCGGGAATCAGCACCAGGAGGGCCCAATTTGCTTGTGGGAAGTGAGGGAAGTGATGGAAACTGGGGTGAGAGCTGAGCAAGCAGCATCGTTCCCTCCCTGGCCCCTCCCCCCACACAGCGTCACAATGCAACACAGTGGGTTGCCCTGTCCTGACAAATACCTAAGGCTCCACCCCTTACAATGTAACAGGTGCACTGAGACAAAGAAATATGGCCCAAATGAATGAATAGGTCAAAACTGCAGAAAAAGAACTAACTGACAAGGAGATAGACAACCTATCAGATGCAGAAGTCAAAGCACTGGTAATCAGGTTGCTCACAGAAATGATTGAATTTGGTTGCAAAGTGAAGGAAGAAATGAAGGATACACAAAGTGAAATAAAGGAAAATGTACAGGGAACCAACAGTGAAGCAAAGGACACTGGGATTCAAACAAACTATTTGGAACAAAAGGAAGAAATAAACATCCAGCTGGAATAGAATGAAGAAACAAGAGTTTAAAAAAATGAAGAGAGGCTGAGGAACCTCTAGTACAACTTTAAATGTTCCAACATTTGAAGCATAGCGGTGCCAGAAGGAGAAGAGAAATTGTGAGAAATTGAAAATTTATTTGAACAAATAATGAAGGAAAACTTCCCCAATCTGGCAAAGGAGCAAGACATGCAAATCCAGGATAATTAGAAAGTCCCAAAGAAGTTAGATCCAAGGAAACACACACCAACACACATCATAATTAAGTTGCCCAAGATTAAGATAAGGAGAGAATCTTAAAAGCAGCAAGAGGAAAGGAGAGAGTTCTTCATCATCAAGCCCTTATTATATGAAATGTTAAAGGGACTTACCTAAGAAAAAGAAGATAAAAAACTATGATCAATGAAATGAGAACAAACTCACAACTATAAACAACTGAACGTAACAAACAAAAATAAAAACTAAACAAACAAATAACAGGCACAGAATCACAGAAATGGAGATCACATGGAGGGTAATCAGCAGGGAGGGGGAGGAGGGAGAATGGGAGTAAAGGTACAGGAAATAAGAAGAATAGTTGGTAGGCATAAAATAGACAGGGGCTGGTTAAGAATAGTATAAGAAATGGAGAAGTGAAAGAACTTATATGTATGACCCATAGACATGAACTAAGGGAGGGGTGAATGCTGGAAGTTAGGGGGGTGCAGGGGGGAGGGTGAAAAAGGGGAGAAAAAATGGGACAACGGTAATAGCATAATCAATAAAATATAATTAAAAAAAGTTCCTGGAATAGCACCCAAGACCTCATTTGGTAACTCTTGTTAAATAATAGGAAGGCAATAAAATACTAAGGTATCAAAAAAAAAAAAAAAAGGAAAAGAAATCTAGAACTCTTTCTCTTTTTCTGAGAAACTCAGATCCAAATGAGAGCTTTTGATAACTGTGTAGTGGTCTGTATAAAGATCCTTTTAAATACTATAGGGTTTGAACACATGGTATATACAGACAAAAGGTCTCAATGTTTAATGCCAAAGTGTAGGAAATATAGAATTTGAAGGATAGAGCACTACTGGGTAACTTCTGCAGAAGCCAGCTGTCTTGATTCTAGATGACTCTTTCTTCCACTTCCTGACTGCACTCATTCATTCCTTCGTTCATCCCATAGTCCCGTATTGAGTAGTTTTTGTGTGTTGGCATTTATCAGGCTCTAATCACTTGAGAATGTATAAAAATCGAGGGCTGTCTGCAAGGAGGATAGAGTCCAGTAGAGAAGACAAATGAATGCTGTGCTTCTCTGAGGCTGATATTCAGCCTCTCTTGGCAGCCAGATAGACTTGGAGTCCGAAAACAACCACTTATAGGATATCTTCTATAGGTGGCACAGAGAGGGGACTCGCGTGTTAATAAACCTAAGGCAGACTCTTTGTCCCCTAGACGCTGAGGAGTTAGAGGAGTCGGCAGTCACGTTGGTAGAGTCCTGTGTAAAGGAACCATATGGGAAATGACGCCAGCAGGGGACAAGCAGCGTGATACAGCGCACGTGCAGAGCCTTGCCGTGGAGCACCATGCCCGACACATATGTCAAAGGTCACTTCAAACTGGTTTGTGGAAACCCCAGACGGAAGGAAACACACGATTTTGTTTGCCTTAGAAGAGTAACATTCATGTGGTTCAAAGAAGTGGTTCAGAAGGCTGTAACAGGGAGTGCACAGAAATGAAGAGTAAGCCTCCCCCCGCCCCCCGCGCTCTCAGGCCCACACTGCAGATCCAGCGACCTCGGCATTCAGTTCTTCTATCGGCCCCACGATAGCCCTGAGTGAAACACTCTATGACTAGCGTTGGACCTATGCATTTAGTTTCTTCATGCTGCTGCTCTTCCTTTCCCTCCCCCTGCGTCACTTTTGTGTTGGTGGGTTTAAAATACTTATATCCTCTTGTGAAACCATAGAGAAGTCTTCTCAGCTTTCCCTATGGGTTGATGGAAAAAACTGAGAACTCACAGATGGCATTTACAATACTACAGTTATGTGGGTATTAGTCACTGAAGAATTGGGCAGCGTGGTTAGACTCAAGGGAAACACGTGGAAGTCCATCTTTAGAGTTGGCAGTTGTGATAAAAAGCCCCAATTAACATGGGATAGGAACCGAAGATGGTCTAATCTGAGTTCAAGGTCATAGGAGTTGTGCTCTGCCCACTAGTGAGTGATTGTGGTTATTTAAGAATGAGACAAAAATATTAAGTTTTCTTTCAATTTATACATATTATTATTTTTAATGGACACTTAATTGTTGAGATATAGATACCTATGTGACCCTAACTGAATGGGACTGTTAGGTATTTCTTTGGTACTGGGGGGCTGTGAAAAAATTTACCGAGATGCTAAGAGTGACGTGAACCAAGAGTTTGGGAACCTTCGACCTAACGGCTGGTGCTGTGTGGAGAACACCTGGAAAGGGCAGAAGAGCGGAAGCAGGGCGACGATTCAGGGGACGATTGAAGTAGATCCAGTGAGACATAGCGGGCGCGTGAACTGGGAGGGGACTGAAGAAATGCAGGGAAATGAATGGACGGACTCAAGACATCTTGTCCAGAGAGAGAGCTGCCAGGATTTGCTGCTGGGGGAGGGGAGCGTAGAGAGCTGGGGAGAGGATGATGTAATCAGCCGGGACCCCCCAAAGGCTTCGCTGTGGTGGAGGAATGGCTTCTCAACGGACTCACGTGGCTGTTATCAGGAGACCTCAGCGCCTTGCGGTCTGTCGGTCAGAGGCCTTAGTTCCTGGCCACGTGCAACTCTCCACAGGTTGTCTGAGTGTCCTCACCACACGGCAGCTGGTGACTGATCTGAGAGAGAGCAAGGCTGAAGCCGCCTGCTTTGAAGGACCTGGCCTAGGAAGTGAAACTCTGTTGGGTCTGCGTTGTGCTGTTGGCCACACAGACCAGCGCTGATGCGGAGGGGGAGGGGACTCCACAGGGGTGTGAACACCAGTGGGTGGGGATTATTCGGGCATCTGCATGGCCAGTTACGCCACTGCGTCGTTGGTGCCGCCTGTGGTTTCTTGGGAGGTGAGCAGTTGGGGAACAGAAAGAAAGACTCACTGCATTAGGCAGATGTTTCCAGGGAAACAGAACCAATAAGATGTATATATGTACATATCTAGAAACAGATTTATTATAAGATATTGGCTTAAGTGATTATGGAAGCTGACAAATCCCAAGATCTTAAGGGTGATGAGGTAGGCAGGAGCCCCAGGGGATGGTGTTGTTTCAGTCTGAAGGCTGGCAGTTTGAGAGCCAAGAAGAGCTGATGTTTCAGTTCAAGTCCAAAGGCAGGACAACCAATGTTGCAGTTCAAAGGCAGTCGTGCAGGGGGAAATTCTCTTTTACCGGAGAGGGTCATTCTTTTTGTTCTATGTAGGCCTTCAACTGATTGGATGAGGCCCACCCACATTAGGGAAGACAATCTGCTTACTCAGTCTACAGATTCCGAGGTTAATCTCATCCAAAACCTCATCACCAAAACACCCAGAATAATATTTGACCCAATATCTTTGTACCTGGTGGCTGGTCAAGTTGACATATAAAGTTAACCATCACATTCACCCAGCTGAGGTTTGCTTTCTGCACGAGGAACATTCATCTTTATGCTGCAGTTTTCTTGCGGGGTGGATTCCCCCAGCATCCTCAGGGGTGTCAGTGAACTAAGGAGAGAGCCCACGGGTCCACCTTGTTCTTCAGGGCACCGAGGCCAGGAACCAGAAATGTCACGTCCTTAAGGAATTTTTCGACCACCTGACCGCTGCTTACAGGCACTTCAGGAACCATCGAGAACCGTGGTTCTCCACCTTGGGTGCACTTTGGAATCTCCTGGGGAGCTTTAAAAAATGCTGCAGCTGCTGTCCCCCTCCCACTAATTCTGGTCTGGGAGGGGCTTGGCATGGGGATTTTTAAAAGCTCCCCAAAGCATGAGAACCACTGAACTGAGAGAGAACTACTCAGAGCCTCTTGCTTCTGTGGGCAAGAGGCCATGAAGACAGAGCATCTCCCAGCTCCCAGGTACACAGGCTGCCAAGCTGCCACCTCCTGGGCCCCTGGCTCATTTGGCAGGGTCCCTTTTAGCTCCTGAAACGTACTTTGGAAAGTCAGCTAGTGAGCTCAGAACATAAATCCGAATCTGTTCCTCCTTGTCCTGGAGTTTTGTTTTTTTCTCCTTAGCTTGAAAGAAATTGGTTCTACATCACTTTTAGACTATACTGGCTCAGTTAAATGCAATCTCAACTAAAGCAAAATTGCTTAATTAGACAATAATATCAGAGAAATTGACTGTTATATCTGGTTATTGACTTTTCGGATGGCCTGTATTACCATTTACATTCTTTTCAGCTGGGTTTTTAAGCATGAAGATAATTTATTGAGAGATTGTTCTTAGAAGCTATTTTTAATAGCCTAATGGCTTTTTAATTGTCAAATCATTTATATTCATCAGCTGGAGCCAAGAAAAGACTCAGATTGACTCTCCGTGCATGGCTGTTCCTTCCTCTTCAGTTATTAACGGGCTCTGTTTGAATATAAAGCCACAGGACCCAGGACCTCCACCCCCATTTTGATATCAGGAGGGGTATATCATGAAGGAAATGAACTTGGGTTAGTATTTTAAAAGTTCCTGCTTATTGATGGACTACTGTGTACCAGCCCATTTAGGTAGATCATCTGTACTCCTCTCAGTGATCCTAGAACATGGATAGTGTTGCTGTTCTTTAGTAGCTGGGAAGTGAGAGCTCAGGTAAGAAGAATGTCATCATCATGGTCATGGCTGATGCATGTTGACAGGTGGGCCCTACGTCCCAGTTAAGATTGTGTCTCTACATAATAGTTTTTTTAAAGCTTAAAAATATGTACATTTATTTTTTATTGTTATTTCTTTTATTGTTGTTCAAGTACAGGTGTCTCCATTTTCAATAATGTTCCTTTTTAGTCTCAGAATTGCCCCAACTTGGGCAACAGGCTGAATTGTCACTGTGCTTATGGGACAGTCACCTGGTGCCAGACCCTGTGCTGAGCACTGCACACACACCGATGCATGCAAACCTCACAACAGCCAATGGCTTCTTTTATTGTCCTTTCTTTATAGACGAGGAAATTGAGGCACTGAGAGGCCAAGGTCAAGTCACTTATAAAGGTCCCAGGGCTGGTAAATGAGGGAGCTGGGATCTGAGCTCAGCGGCCTCGCTCATGCCCATTTCTCTTTCTGTTACACGGAAGGGAATGGATATCAATCAATATCACAATTTCAAAAGTCCAGTCCAAAAAGAAAGTTCTGTAAGTCTGGTTATTGGGTGGAAATAGCAACAACCCTATTATAACCACAGGAACATTGAATTGTTTTGTTGTGGTGGAACTTCGTTATGATGAATGGGCTGCAGGAAATCACATTTTCCATTGTTGGGATCTGTAGAGGAAATACAGACTCTTTCTATTGAATTAGCAAGAAGAACTCGTGCTTTGAAAGCCACGAGGCAGCTGAACAAGACGTGCATAAATTTCTTACATCCTCCAAGCTTAATTAGACAAACTCGATGAATGCCACCAGCCACAATTATTCCTGGGACCTCAGACTGCCTTAAGGCAAGTGCAGCATCTAAAGCAAGGGGGCTGAGGATTCTGGATCCTATGAATGGCCATCCATAACTAGGGCGCTATAAAGGAACCATGTGTGAAGCAGAGTGTTTGCATGAAGGGGACCAGCTGGTGAGGGGGGACAGAAGGCATGGTCTCCAGGAAAAGCTAGGGGGGTTGTGGCTATTAGGTCAGGAGATGAGACGACTCAGGGCCGGGGCAGAGTGTGCGCAGGAATATCACACCAGACTTGTCCGTGTGGCCTCAGGGCTATAATGGGTGGGGGGATGGCAGCTGCAGGAAACAGCCCTGCCTCCATCTCTGCAGGTGTGTTGGGGGGCATCTAGATGGCTCCTGGAGGAGACAATAGAGGGAGATCTGGCTGGATTGGGTGGCATGTCATTTAGCTTTCTGTCATTGGAACCTGACTGTGGCATTCCTCACCATCAGCCAGTGTGAATGTTCACAGAAGACTTGGACTTTGGCTGACGTCTCCAGCCCCTTGAAACCTAGAGAAGAGACCCAGATTCCCATTTGCTCCCTGTGACTGCACAGTTTGTGCAGGTTCTAGAGGGCTGGCATGGTTGTGCTCCCCTTTGGCTGCGTGCTCCTGTCCCTTCACGCCCATTGGCTGTCTTGCTGCTTCTGTCTTACATCGAATTAGCTGCAATCAAATATCATGTTGCTTAAACACAGATTACTTGCTGTTTGCAGAAAGGGTTTAAGTGTGTGTATTGGTCAAGGCAGGGCAGAGTACACCTTAGTAGACTTCAGACATCTTTCTTGTTTCTGCAAAACAACCTTTAATTGAACAATAACTATCTCATTCTTAAAATATCTCCCACAACTCTTTCCCAGGGAACTTTCCTAACTGGGATCCTAAATCACTCCTGATTTTGCTCTCTCATTTCCTTTCTTCTCCCTTCTTTTTGGGAGCAATTTTTTTAACATAAGGCATTTAGGCTAACTTTCTCATTGCCTATTCCCTGCTGATCACATTCTAAGACAGTGATTTTCAAGTATTTTTGACCATGACCCATGATAAAAACACTATTCTATGACTCCGAACACTCACGTAATACTCTCACTAGCTCTGATGCACTAGGTCTGACATGGTCTATTCCATGACATGCTCTGCCATGTTATCTTATCTTGTCCTACCCCATTCCACTCCATTCCATTTCAAGATTGTAGACATGATTCACCAAATTGATTTCACAACTCACTGGTGTATCAGGACTTAAAAATTTTAAATCACTGCTCCTATCTTTTTTTAACTCAAGTGGTTTGCCAAGTACCTTTCTGTCACTGTTTTGCTAATACGTGTCTTTGAATGCAAATCTTTCAAGGCAAGGTCTTTCTTTGGACTTCCCCACACTAATTAGCTCAGTTCTAAAGGCAAAGGAGGGCAAAGTAGATACCACCTTGGTTGACTAGAAATGATCTGGACCCTCTAACCTTGACTGAATTCTGAAAGTGATGGTCTCAGACCTGGAAACACTAGGATAGGTACCATCTCGAGACCCATTAGGAGCCCTTTGTAAATGACAATGTGCTCCTCAAATCCCAATTCATTTGAAAGTATTTGTTGATTGGATTTGTACTGGACCTTGTGCCAGGCCTTCCTGTTGAAACTAAAAACAAGAGGCACACTTCTGTTCTTGAGAAACTCAGGAACTGACAAAAAAATGAATTTACAACACAGTGTGACTAGTGCTGTGCCAGCAGCATGAATGGTGTGCAGAGAATCGAGAGGTGGGAAGCACAGGGGATGCTGTTTGGATTTGGTCTTGTAGGTTGAATAGGCATTGGTCAGAGGGAAGAGAATTTGAGGCAGAAGGAACAGCACGTGCAAAGGCCATGAGACCTAAGAATGGAGTGTTTGGGGGAATGAAGTTTAATTCTATACAACTGGAATAAAGGAGAAGATGCAGAGATGGTGGGAGACAAGAGATTGAGCTCACATTGTAAAGAATTTGGAGGTTGGTCAGGAAGCTGTCCAATGCTTGGAAGTGGGACATTCCGAGGATGAAATAAGGCAGCGTGGCTTGGGGAGGGTGACTGGATAGGAGACCAGGGAACTTTCACATCTGCACCTGCCAGGCAGTGACATCTGGCACAGCTGTCTCGTCTGTGCGCAGTCATTGGGTGATTTTTGTGGTGGCAGTCAGCACTGTTCCCTCTAACCAGTGAAGCTTTGATCTGGCAGTGTCCTTGGAGGGTCTCAGCCAAGATCAGAGGGCCACGTAATCTCTGTCAATTCTCTCGGGAGGGAGGAGAGGAGAAGAGGAAGACGAGGTCTGCAGGGTGCTTAGGACAAAATGGTGCGAACATCAGGCTGTAGTCTCACGTTGAATAGGTAGCTGATGATCCTTTTCACAGTGTAAATGATCCTGATGATTAGACAGCAACTGTAAACAACCAGCCTAAACTGGCTTCCCCACATGCAGCCTTGATCTTGCCAAGTGAGGTTTTCACAGGATACCAGTGTAACACTGAGAGAGAAACAGCGGAATCATCAGTTCGATTGTTCTTAGCTGCTTATCATTGGGCACTTAAAAAAAAAGTCCATGGTAAAATGAAAAAAAAACAACAACCCTAAAATTTAATACATATTAAACTTTACATATACTTTGCAGTATTATGTTAGGTGCTATATATTACATTATGCACTAATGGAGGGCCCTCCTTTCTCTTCCCTTGTCCCGTCTTAGTGTTCATTAGTGTGTCTCAGTCTGACCCCCAAGTGTGGGGCTCAGGCTTCCAGCACACTGACTTCCTCAGCAGCCAGGGACAGCAGTGAGGGAGGGGTGTCCTGTGGTGCCGCTGTGTTTGGGAATGTGGGGCTCGTCTGGGCTTCCCACCCATTCCTGCCCCAGGCACTTGTGCGATGCTGGTTTGCAGTAGTTCTCTACTGCTCACCCACACTGCTCCTTCCTCCAGTCCCTGCTGACCCAAGAAATGGGGAGAGGATGGGCTGGCGGTCCATCACCTCGTGACCCAGAACCTTGACCATGAGAAACAAACCCACTCATCACCAGACTAGTGATGGCCACTGGCTTCTGCAGGAGGGCTGCCAGGGTGGAAATCAGTGGTCTGATACTTTCACGCCCATGCTCAGATCTGTTTGCAGGTAGCCATGGCTCCTAATTATTGTCTTGAGGGAGCCTCACAAGGACCCAGGCCACTTTGGCTAACAGATTATTGGTAGATTTGACTAATCTAGTAAGCCAGGCCAAGCATCATGAAAGGGAGGACATGAGCCAAGGCTACAAAATGAAATTTCTGAACAGAGATCATGAACGACAGAAGAAAACTCTGTCTTCAACATGCAATTGCTCTCCACTTTTTGCCCCAGCAACGCTCTGACAACTCACATCCTATGTCAGGTAACGAATCCTTGTTAGGATGGAGGAGAATTTAGCCTGCCGCTGAGCGACCACTTTGAACTCAGACATACCTGTCTTGAAAAGGCTCTTTTTCTCTTTTCATTGGGAGCTGTTGGATTAGGAGACACTCAGTGTGACAGTGGCATATTTTTGTTTTCCCCCATGTCTAATAGCTGTAATTAGCAAATACCTAGAATTATGGGCTCTTACATGCTAACGTAGGGAAACGGCTTTGTTGAATCAGTAATGGCATGAAGGTGGAGAGGGTCACATGACTTGGTCAGGAGAAGGTGGTCTTTCCTGATTCCAAGTGAAGTCAGGCTGACATGTGTTCATCGACCTTTTGAGTGCCACGCTCTTTCCCTAGGACAGAGGCAAAAGCCAGTGGCACCCTGGTCCAAAGCCGCATCAGAGTGACAGACACCCTTACTCAGAGTACCTCCCCCTCTTCTGAGTGGATCATTGCCCAGGAATCAGATTTTGTAATACTTTCACATGTAGCTTCCTCATTCAACTGACCTTTCTAGGAGCCACCCCACCCACCCTCCACGTATCAGATGCCTGGGGGCTGTGGCTTAGCTGGACCCATTCTTTCACACTTTAGAAGCAATTTCAAATTTTGCCTCTACATTGGCTGCCTCTTTTGCCTCAATGCTTAAGAAAAACAGGCTGTGCCCTGGCCGGCGTGGCTCAGTGTTTGTAGCGTTATCCTGTAACCAGGAGATTGGGGGTTCAATTCTCAGTCAGGGCACATGCTTGGGTTGCGGGTTCATCTCTGGTCCAGGCACGGGTGTGTGTGACCCTCAGTCTAGACACGGATGATCCCTGATCCCCTGTCCTGTGAGGATCCCCTGTCTGGGTGCGTACTAAGGCAAGCAATCAATGCTTCTCTTACATTGATGCTTCTCTCTCTCCATTTCTCTCTTTCTCTAAAAACAAGCAAGCAAGCAAACAAACAATAACAGGCTGAGATGACAGGCCACAGCAAGAGCTGTAGACAACTTCAGAATTGTGTACATAATGCTGGACAATGGAACTATTTGCGTAGCTTTGAGCTAAAGTGTCTATCATTAACTAATTTCCTAAAGCCTAGGGAATGAAATGCTCTTCTCCTTGCAATTGCTGACATGCTTGAAACAGGACTCATTGTGGACGTGGAGACTAGCATTATCTCCTGCCTTCCTTCTCCTCTAGATGGTGAAAACTGGGCCTCTCTGAGCAGCCTTTGTCCCCCTCCGATGTTCACGATCCTTCTCCCTCACCCACGCTGACTCCCGAAAGACATTTTCTTTTGGCTGTAACTGTACTAGGTTGGATGTATTCCTTCCATGAAGTTTTTGAGCTGAGTTTTTAAAATTTATTTTAAATTTTGAAACACTCTTAAACTATAGAAAAGTTGAAAGTGCAATTAAAACTATTTTTTTCCCTTAATGAATGAGAGGAAGTTGTTGAGCTGTTGCTCCCTTCCTGCTGGGTACTCTTGTGCTTCATGCCTACGAACAAATTGTTCTCCCACAGAACCACAATGCAACCATCAGAATCAGAAAGTTAGTCCCAATGCCCAGATCACATTCAGATTTTACTGATTGTCCCAGTTACGCCTTCCTAGCCCAAATCACGTGTTGCATTGTGCTGTCACGTCCTTTTCATCTCCTTCAGTTTGTAATGATTCTTCCTCGGTCTTCCCTCGATGGCCATGGTCTTGATATTTAACCTGGTTTTTTTTAAAAATTTTTTTAACCCTATCCCATCCTCAGACTGTGGCTGGAGAAAATCATTGTCCTTAAAGAAATACTTCCCTTGTTCTGTTTCACCTTATCCTAGCCTTGTTGACAGCTTGGGATGAGCACTGGGCTGGGAGTCCAGAAACTTGATCTCTTTCCCTTGGTGTTCCCCTCACCATGCTGTGCCCATGAACTGCATTTACTGCTGGTGAGGTCCCTGTGGGCCACTGGGAGAGGAGAGCACCCGTGAGACAGCCAGTCATGCCCACTGTTGAGAAGCTGCTCGGGATAAAGAAAACTATCCTTTACCTCAGTGATTTTTTTTTTTTAAATCTCAGATATTGTTAAATGCTTAGGTTTCCCCTTTTACAATATTTTTAAAATTTGTTGGCTTATCATAGTAAGTATGTGTGTCATTTTGATATTTTCAACCTTAGGTCCATGGTATCCCTCATTTGTATTTATTACTTTCCTCCATTTTTTCTCCATAGTATTATTTTAAAATTCTTTTAAGATGCTTTGTTATAAAGAAAAAGGGCAGATGTAAGTAATAAATAAGCAACCCCGATAGGTAATATTTCACACCTCAGTTTCTGTATCTATAAAATTAGTAAAGCCCAGGCCTTCCTTGAAAGATGGCGGACACCCACGCATGCTCAGCATCACCTGGGGCCGCACCCTGGGTCTTCGGCCAGGTCCCTGAAATAAACTTCAGTTTGGCGTTTGTTAAGCTGTGTCCCTAGCCACGGCCGGAGTTATGATTCAAGTCACTGTCATGTGGGGCGTGCGTTCTCAGGGAGAGCTGTCGCCATGCTGTTCTCCTTGGAGCACTTGTGTGTGTGGGAAGCCTGGGTTTTCCACTTTGCTCAGGAAAGGATGGGCTGAGATGATAGGTAGACAGACAGACATACTGCATGCCATACAGACCCATGGAACTTCCATGACAGGAGTGCCAGCACCTCCAACGTGCAGGCCCTTGATTCAGGATGTTTGCTTTATTTGTCTCTTAGGTTTGACAGCCAGAGGGTTGGGAACAGCATGTGCAGAGGTAGAGGTAGGGATCTGCTTAGGTCTGTGAGTCAGAGTATAGGCTGGGCTCGGCCACAGACTGTAAGCCCCTGGACAGCTGTCTCTGGCCTGTAGATAAGAATGACCATCTTCTCAGGCAGATGGGTGGGTAGGGCCTTTCTTATGAGGGCACTGACAGGGAAGAAGCAGATTAGCAAGAGGAGGGTATATTAGTTCCCAGTAGATGCTGTAACAAATATCCATACACAAGGTGGCTTAAACAATAGGAGTTTATTCCCTTGCAGTTTGGGAGGCTGGAAGTTTGAAATCAAGGTGTCAGCAGGGCCATAGTCCCTCTACAGGTACCAGGGGAGCATCCTTCCTGGCCCTTTCTAGCTTCTGGTGGCTTCAGGTGTTCCTTTACTTTTGGCTACATCACTCCAATCTCTGCATCCGTCACACAGCCTCCTTCTGTTCTGTGTCTGTCTCAGAAACTTCCTTTGCCTCCTGCTTTTTAAAGGGTATGTTTGATTGTTTTAGTATGCTGCTCCCCGCACCAGATAATCCAGGATGAGCACTTGCTCTTTAGATCCTTAACTGAATTGTATGCTTGGCTGCATCAGGTAATACTCACTCTTTTGACATACAGGGTAATATTATTTACACATGGGGATTAGGTGTCCGTAGTCATCTGGAGATTAGGACACGGATGTGTCTTTTTTGGGGGGACCACCATTCAGCCTACTGCAGAGGGGAGGACTCTGACCTTGACAGAATAGAAACATGAAGCTGGAGGGAAATACAACCGATTTAGTGATTTAAACTCTGCATAGAGTATTCTGAGTGCACGTTTTGTGTGGCTCTAGGTCTGGTAAGTACAACGGTCAGGTGGAAGGAGACAGCCCTAGTGCTTCATTGGAGGTGCTGATGGACTTCGCCGTCTTTGAAATCTCTGCATCGGTATGCACTCCTGAATTGTGCCATTCATTAACGGACGAACGTTTATTACCTTTATAACAATCCAGCCAGTTACATGTGACAAGCAAGTCTATTGATTCAATTTGTATTTAATTCTATTTATTAATTAATTCTGTTGACAAATGAGTGTCATGTTTCATGTTTGTTTTTCTTGTAACAGCTTGGACTTTTCTGGTGACCCAGTAAAGATGGCAACTTGTCAAAAATCTGGCACAAGAAGATCTTACTTGTTTTTGTGAAAGACTTACCTCCCAAGTCACCCCAATTTTTTCTTGAATCAGAGGTTTTGGATCCACGGCTTGGCTAGTCAGATGGCTTATATTTAAAAGTATTCTTTTTTGAGAAAAAATTTTTGTGTCTTTGATTTTGCTTCAAATCTCCAGACCTTTATTTTTTTTTTAAGATTTTATTTATTTATTTTTAGAGAGAGGGAAAGGGAAGGAGAAAGAGAGGGAGAGAAACATCAATGTGTGGTTGCCTCTCCCATGCCCCCTGCTGGAGACCAAGCCCACAACCCAGGCATGTGCCTTGACTGAGAATCGAACCGGCAACCCTATGGTTTGCAGGCCTGTGCTCAATCCACTGAGCTTCACCAGCCAGGGCTACCTTCCAGATTTTAAAGCAAGAAGAGTATGTTTAACTGGCATTTCATTTTTTGTGTTTAGAAAAATACTTATTGCACTGTATTAGCTTCAGATTTTATTTAAGGCCCTCTGATATACACATTGACTAAAAGATCCTCAGACCACACTGGAGAGAGATAGTGGGTATTGTCATCCTATTTTATGGGTGAAAAGACTGAGTCCCACAGAGAGGCCCCAGGTTAGGGCCTTCCCTGTTAGTGGCAGAGCTGGGACTGGAACTCAGGTCTCCTAAATCCTAGGTCACTGCCAGAGATGTCCCAGGGCTCTGCTATGTCATCTCACTCTTATGTAAGATTCTGAGGATTTGGAAATGCTTTGAGACCTCACTGTTGGCTGTTACTGGGGATAGAAAAAGAGAAATACCATGTTTTTGTTCAGTTCCAACATCAACAGGGTCTTGCCTCTTTGGACCTATGCTAACTGAACACATCCACCCTGGCCCCTGTTTCGTCTTGGGCACACAGGGTAGAGTGGGAGTGCAGGGGCCTGGAGATTAGAGTTGGAGCTGGTGAGAAGTCCAGGCTCTCACAGGGCACACTTCACTCTCTGCAGGTGATCTGGATGCATCCTTAGCTCCGTGCTGACTTGTAAGTGGAAATCTATATCTTGCCTATTCTACTCTGTGGAACCCTTGTTTTCTTACACTGTGAATATTGACCGCATTGAAGCAAGCTTCCTGCCCCAGGCCCGGTCGAGGCACCAATGAGATGCTGGCTCTAGTGCTGCTTGCATGAGGCTATTTATGACTATGTATGTAAGACTGGTTCTGACACACAGCCTTTTTTGGAAAGGAGAGATGCTTTGTCCTGAATAATTTATTGGAAACCCCTTTCCAACACAAAAACAAGAGTCGAGTGAGCTCGCTGAGATGAAATAGCAATTCATCAGGATATTGTAGCTTGTCATCCCTGGGTCCCATTCTGACTGCTCTCGCAGGCCCAGGGTTTGCTTAATGGAGTAAATTGCTCTTTTGCTGGGGAGAGGAAGGTTGTGTCAGGCAGTGTTCTGAATTCCCAACAAGAAAGGTTGAGCCACACGATTTATTTGGATAAATAAACAGCTAAAGAGATAATCTGATGGGTACAGAAAGACTTCACTTATTTGGCATCTTTGTACGTATTCTGTGTGAACCTCAAAAGCGAATCTACTTCCAGCCAAGATGGAGGCATAGGTAGATACACTTTTCCTCCTTGTACAACCAAAAGAAGGACAACAACAAATTTAAAAACAAAAAATAATCAGAACTACCAGAAAATCAAACTGTATGGAAGTCTGACAAGCAAGGAGATAAAGGAGAAACATTCATCCAGACTGGTAGGAAGGCCAGAGAGGACTCACAGCTGGAGGACTGGGGCAGGCAAGGGGCTGGCTGGCAGAGTGGTTGGTCCCACATTTGTGTGCAGATAAACTGGGAGGAACAACTGGGGAGCGAGACAGATCACACAACCTAAGTTTCTAGTGCAGGGAAATAAAGCCTCCAAACCTCTGACTGAAAAAACATGTGGGGGTTGAGGTGGCAGGAGAAACTCCCAGCCTCATAGGAGAGTTAGTTGGGGAGACCCACAGGGTTCTAGAAGGTGCACAAAATCACCTACCTGGGAATCAGCACCAGAAGGGCCCAATTTGCTTGTGGTTAGTGGGGAAGTAACTGAAAGCCAGCTGAGAGCCAAGCAAGCTGCATTGTTCCCTCTTGGACCCCTCCCCCACACACAGCACCACAACGCAGTGACATGGGTTACCCTGCCCTGGTGAATACCTAAGGCTCCGCCTCTTACTACATAACAGGTGTGCCGAGACAAAAGATATATATATATATGGCCCAAAAGAAAGAACAGATCAAAGCTCCAGAAAAAATACAACTAAGCGAGGAAGAGGTAGCCAACCTATCAGATGCAGAGTTCAAAGCGCTGGTAATCAAGATGCTCACAGAAATGATTGAGTAGGGTCAAAATATAGAGGAAAAAGTGAAGGCTATGCAAAGTGAAATAAAGGGAACCAACAGTGAAGGGAAGGAAACCAGGACTCAGACCAACAGTTTGGAGCAGAAGGAAGAAATAAACATTCAACCAGAACAGAATGAAGAAACAATAGTTCAAAAAAATGAGGAGAGGCTCAGGAACCTCTAGGACAACTTTCAACATTCCAACATCTGAATCATAGGGGTGCCAGAAGGAGAAGAACAATAGCAAGAAATTGAAAACTTATTTGAAAACATAATGAAGGAGAACTTCCCCAATCTGGCAAAGGAAATAGACTTTCAGGAAGTCCAGGAAGCTTAGAGAGTCCCAAAGAAGTTGGATCCAAGGAAGCCCACATCAAGGCATATCATAATTACATTACCCAAGATTAAAGAGAAGGAGAGAATCTTAAAAGCAGTAAGAGAAAAGGAGGCAGTTACCTACAAAGGACTTCTCATAAGACTATCAGCTGATTTTTCAAAAAAAACCTTGCAGGCAAGAAGGGGCTGGAAAGAAGTATTCAAAGTCATGAAAGGTAAGGACCTACATCTAAGATTACTCTATCCAGCAAAGCTATCATTTAAAATGGAAGGACAGATTAAGTGTTTCCAGAAAAGGTCAAATTAAAGGAGTTCATGATCACCAAGCCCTTATTATATGAAATGTTAAAGGGACTTACCTAAAAAAGAGAAGAAGATAAAAAATGTGAACAATAAAATGACAACAAACTCACAAATATCAACAACAAAACCTAAACAAACAAACAAACAAAAAACGAACTAAGCAAACAACTAGAATGGGAACAGATTTACAGAAATAGAGATCACATGGAGGGTTATTAGTGGAGAGGGGGTCGGGGGAGAATGGGAGAAAAGGTACAGGGAATAAGAAGCATAAATGGTAGGTACAAAATAGACAGGGGGAGGTTAAGAATAGTAGGGGAAATGGAGAAGCCAAAGAACTTATACGTGTGATCCATGGACATGAACTGAGGTGGGGCAATGATGATGGGAGGAGGGATGCAGGGCAGAGGCGAATAAAGGGGAGAAAAAAATTGGACAACTGTAATAGCATAATCAATAAAATATATTTAAAAAACAAATCTTAAAAAAATACATTAAAAATATCTATATGTATTTTTAAAGTTTCCTTCTTGATGTCTTTTAAATTTTTTTTTTAAAGATTTTATTTATTTATTTTCAGAGAGAGGAGAAGGGAGGGAGAAAGAGCAATGTATGGTTGCCTCTCACATGGCCCTCATTGGGGGCCTGGCCTACAACCCAGGCATGTGCCCCGACTAGGAATCGAACTGGGACCCTCTGGTTCCCAGCCCACACTCAATCCACTGAGCTACACCAGCCGGGCACGTCTTTTAAATTTAAAAGAATAAAGGTTAAGACAATATAGAGAACAATATTACAATTATAACAATCCATTTACTACTTGTAATAAACAAATACATGTTTTATCTTAATTGTTTTAGGTGTTTAAAAAACGAAAGATACATTTGAAGTTTCATCTTTATCCCTTTCTCTCATAATTTTCCTCTTTCCTTAGAAGCAAATGTTATCATAGCTTGGAGGGTATACTCCCACTTCATGTTTATCCATAAATTGTATCTGAATTGATTCATCTGCTTTAAAATTTACATAAATGTTATTAAAATGTACACACATATACCTTTCTGCAACTTGTTCTCACTCATGGCGTGGTTTTTGGCAGCTGTCCCTATCAATTCATTCATCATTTGGATTTCGGTAGTTACCCACATTGACATATATCAGTGTAGTTAATTGATTTTAACACTTTTAGAAGTAATGTATAATTTATGGGTATGTCCAAATGTATCTTTTTGATGAGCATTCAGATTTTTTTCTAATTTATTGCTGTTGTCAACAAGGTTGCTAAAAAAGTTCTTGAGTTCCCATGAGAAAAGTTCTCTAGTATAATCCTAGGAGTAATGGACTGGGTTCGAATTTTCCCAGACATCGCCAAATTGCTCTCGTAAGGGGCTGTAAGTGTAATGCAGCTCCTCCAGCAAGGTTTTAAGTTTCCACTGACCAACTCACCACATTATCACCAACATTTGATATTGTGCCATGCTCTCTCTTTGTTTTAATTTGCATTTCCCTGGCCACTCGTGAGGACGAGGATGAGCACTGCTTCATGTGGTCATTGCCTACTCCGGGTCACTCCTCCACATGAATTGCATCGTTTTACGCTTTGCCCTTTTTTCTTTTTGCTTAGTTTATTTTCTTGTAAGGATTAATAGAAACTCTGGATATTAATTATTGTTGCTTAGATAGACTACAAACATTTTCTTTCAACCTGTTGCTTTAGTTTTTTCCCAAAGTATCTTCTGTCATTCAAGAAACTTAAAGTTTGATCTATTTAACCTATTAATTTTTGTTTTTTTTTAAATTGGAGAAATATTTCTTTATAGTAGGTCATACAATTATTTTCCAATATTTTCTTGTAATGATATTAAAGCTTACTTCTTATCTTTATATATTTAATCTACCTAGAATACATATGTACATATATTACACACACATAATATATGTAATATATGTATTTGTTGGTGTATTTTTGGCATGGTGTGAGTCGTTACTCTAGCTCTGGACAGCTTCTTCCCCAGACATACAGCTGTGGGTGAAAAATTCTAATTGCTACATTTACTGTTTTTACTCACTGCTAAAACTCCTTTTGTGTATATTTTCAAGTTTATAAGTTTTGGCCCATTCTTCTTTTCCAGTTTTATTTTTCCATGCTTAAGTTTGGAAGATTGCTTCAGCTTTATTTTCCATTTCATGAATTTTCTCTTTGGCTAGCTCTGATCTCTTGTCTAACCTATCTGTTGAGTATCTGCCCCTCCCCCTACCACTGCATATTTTTATTGCTATAATTTTTATGTTTAAAATTTTTTTCTTTTGTTAGTTTCCATTCTATCTTTTCATGCCTGCTAGACTCCATTTCTTTCTTCATACGTGCACTTTATAAGTAATCTTATTTTACAGTTCCACTCGTATTGGTCTATTATTGGTGATTCCTTGCATAGGGTTTTTCGCTGTGCTTGCTGAGGATCTCCTAGAGCACCGGGGCTCTTCAGGAGCTGTCTGGCCCGTGTGTGCAGCATGGAGTACTTTTCACACTGGTGGGACGCGTCCTGGCTTGCAGAGGTTTTCCTGGGGGAATTTTCATATTTGTTTCTGTTGGGACCATAAGGAAAATCTTAGCAGCAATTTTCTACATTTACCTCTTGGCTCAAGGTTTTTGCATCATGTCAACAGTTAAAGAAGACTCACTCATTTCATACTCTCCAGTGCAGTTTGGGGGGGTGGATTTTCTTTTTTAAGGGCTATGGACTTGGGCTAGTGAGTGAAAATGTTCTAATTCCACTTTGAAGGACAGAAAAGACATTTACTGGCTCCTGCCTCTTGTGAAGGGTCTCAGACCTACTTCCTGTGCCACACCTGTAGCCTTGGCCTTAGTTCCAGCGTCTGTGGAGGATTGAAAACCTCAGCCTGCAAGGCACATCTATGGTTCAGTTACTCCTGAGGCCGTAGACGTTCAATTCCTACTCACTGCAACATTTCTGGCATCTGGAGTTCCTCATTTTTTGTTTTAAGCTTGTGTTTTGAATTCTTTAAATCCATATGCATTATGTATTACTTTTGTATGTTTTGAAAGGGAAGGAGGCTTCATGCATGAGCACAGCCTTCCATCTTGACCTGGAATCTCTTCCATTTCTTTATCGGCAGCTTCCCAGTTACACAGGGG
Organism: Micronycteris hirsuta; assembly: GCA_004026765.1. NCBI lineage: Eukaryota > Metazoa > Chordata > Mammalia > Chiroptera > Phyllostomidae > Micronycteris > Micronycteris hirsuta. The sequence goes on along the minus strand of PVJI01003866.1, from coordinate 16,497 downwards.
TTGTGCTCCAAATATTCATCTGTAAGTCAGTTATTTTGAAGTCAGATTTATTTTTCCCAGACAAGAAAGTGGTGTGACGATTAGATAAATGATAGTGTAAGCTTCACTGCTTAGGACAGGTGAGCTACAAGGTTTAGTGAAATCTAGGTGGCTATCTCAGGGTGTATTCTCTACCATTCAAAATCTAGTTTTCATTCTTGCAGGTTCAGAAATGCAATTTCTTTGCTTAGCAATTGTGGATCCATCTCTTATGAAGCACTCATTCAGATAGCAGAGTCTGATGTGTAAAATCAGAATGCAAATTTTATAATTTATCATGAGAACTGTAACTGTTGAGGGATTGGACATTTAAGACCTCCTGCAGCACATTCTCTCCCTGCAGGCAAGCTCTGTGGGAAGCCACATAATAATCAGGAGGTCTCCCATTGAGCATAGAATCTAAGCAAAAGGGTTTTTAATTATGTGATCTTGAAAGTTTAATGGCCTCAGGGCTTGACAGCTGGCTGAAGCCCTGTCTGTAACAGAGGGCTCTCTTGCCAGTGAGACCGTCACATTTAAAGTCGTTTAACAAGGTATCCTGTCCTCTGGACAGAGTGTGAGTCATCACTGCCAGCACTTGTTTTCCTGATTCTCTCTTTGCTATGCTTCCATGGATGAGCTTATTCTTTCTTTAAATTTGTTAATATCTTCAGTCCAGTCTCTCTTGGGCTTGGGGCCACTCTATTTTAATGCGATTTTGCAATGCTCTTGTCTGCTTCACTGTGGAAGATTTCATAATTGAACTTTCATTGTGTAATCTTATCTATAGCTTCTTGGTAGAAAGACCAACTCACAGATGACCCCCTTCCTCTCGTAACAATACTTATAACAATTAGTTTTTCCAACTCTTATTTGAAAACTTTCAAATTTACCGTAAAGTGCAAGAACAGTTCGGTAACCACTTACACGCCATACTGTTCATCTAAATTCAACAACTGACATTATTTTGTTGTGTTTGCTTTATTTGTGTATATAAATTTTTCCCTTTGTTTGTTTTGCTGGACCATGAGATAGTAAGTTGTAGGCATTGTGCAACTGAACCAATTAATAAATCAGCATACATTTCCTAGGAGTAACTACATTCTTTTACATAACCCCAGTACTATTATCACACCCAAGAAAAAATATTAATTCATATTCCATACTTGAATTTCCCCAATTATTCCAACAAGGTCTTTACTAGAACCACTATTGTTAGTCATATTTTGGGGAGATAATGCATTCAGAGCTTCGTGTGTCAAGAGCATCTTAGCTTGCCCTCAGTGTAACCTATCACAGATATAGTCTTTTGTCTTTGCTCCTCCCACTTCCAACTATTGACCTTTGGAAAGAATGATCAGGCAAAAAGAAATTATAGCAAGATCAAGGCAAGAGAGCCAACTTATAGGTAAATGATAGAGTTGTGATTTATTATCTTATTGACTCTAAGAAACCATGTATATTCATCCATATGTTTTCCAAACACTTTCAGAGTTAAACTTGTACACTCAGGCATCACCATTTAATAGCTGGGGCCAGAGGCAACCAAAAGACATTGGATGAAAGTCCTAAAGTTCCTCCTGCTTTACTGTGGAGTGTTACAGTTTACAAGAGCTCTGTTGACCAGTATTGCTATGCTTTCCTTCATGATGGTGTCTGAAGTCATCTATGTGAAAAGAACTTAACACAGGCTGCCTCACAGGTGTCCTAGGAAACATTCCACATGCTCTGGATCAAGGCCAGGCAGTGTGCACTAGGGAAACACTTGTCTTCAGGGTGACTCTCAGGAAACAGGAAATGGTCCTTCCTGAGAGCATTGCTGCATTTTCTGCATCTCTCTCTTTAAAAAAAAAAAAAAAAAAAAGATATCCAAAGGAGCTATCCAGTGGATGCATAGAATATGGATATCTCAGGAAGCAGAAAGAAGTCTAAGTGGCAAAGATAGATAGGTAATAGTTGAAAAAAGTCACCGTTGAAGTATTGCATCTTCTTTTCATCTCACTCTTGTAAATAATAAATGTTCTCATTGACTTCATAGGAAATCCTGGTCTTTGAAATCTCCCATTCTTCCTCTTAAGATATGCTTCTGCAAATATTTAGTCCTGGTTTGTTCAAAGTTTGGTGAATATGTAGGAGCTCTCAACCAGTCTTGTGTTCTCAGACACATGGAGGCTCTAAGCCACCACTGGGGCAGGGCTGGGTTCTGGTTCAGTGCCGAGGATGAGACCACCTACATACACAAAGCTCAACTACTTGGACCTCAAGAACTGAGGCCACCTGTTTGTTAATATGACTATTTCAATTGTGTCAGGAAAGTCTTTCCAAGAAAGATGAGACTATAAATCAATAAATAACTTCACTGCTTGGTTCAGAAACTTTCTCAAAATCATTGTATTCAGGCAATAGTTTGCTCATCTGAGCAAATAGCTCAATGATTAAACAATTGTATAGGTATCCAGAGTTGCTTTAAGACCTTTACCTTACTGTGTCCATCAATCCTACACTCTTACAGCATGAATTTTGCCCAGAGCCAGTCAAATATCTACATTGAAAGACCTGTCTTAAGTCACTTGAATCTAGACCCCCAAATATCTGCCTCTACTCTGCCTTCCTGTTGTCTCTTGGTGAGCTGATAGCTTTGCACTTGCAGGCAACCATTGCATGGGATGCTGCAGATGTTGCGTTTGCTGACTGTTTTGTCCCTCTGGTTACTTTGTATAGGGGACCGTTTCATGTGGCATGGGGAATGTCACCAAGCCTCTACTTGGAAAGGCCAGCCAGGAGTGAGGTCAGCACACAGGACCCACACCCACGAATAGGTTTTCCTGTAGGGAATCAGGCCTGCACTGTACCTAGGCTGCTATGAGACTTGCTTTTGCTAAAACTCCCTCACCCTGGATTGAGACAGCAAATGTTTACTGTGTATCTTTAACTTCCTAAAGTCTGTGCTAAACCTCCCAAGTATGGAGTGTAACCAGTTCAACCACTTTTTTCATTGATCTGCAATATTCTTCTCTTTGAAGTAATTAGCAACATTCATTCCTTTGTTATCTGTGAAAGGTAATCACCTACAGCGAACCTGTGCACAGTAAATGAGGACCATCCTCGATGTAATGTACCCAGAAAAGCAATAGAAGCCTGTCCAGGCAGGGGTCTGGGCCCTCTCTCTCACCTAGAGAGTGGCCATGCCGTCCCTTTTTCTCCACAGGACTTCTGCAGTCCATGTGAAATTGTTCGTCACATCCACAACACATGGACTCCACGGGCCAGGGTCCGCATCAACTTTGAACCATCTCTGGTGACTCACATTTTCTCTTGAGCACAGTGCTTTCTGTTGATTCTTAACCCTCATTTTTCTAATCATCTTTTTCATTAGGTTACACATTAAACACCTGTGGATCACGAGCATGTCTAGGACTTACAGCTGTGGCAGGGCAGGGTAAAAACTATGGGTGGGGTCAGAGCTTCTAACACATTGAAGTTATGAGGATCTGGGCAACTGGGTGGTGGGGTCTGAAAACTGGGATACAGGAGCATGGGATAAGGTGACAAACAGTGGGAAAGACTGGAGCAACCCAAAGAGTTTCGAACCCTTAGTGAAGATGACTTGAAAGGAAGTAGACTAAGCCTGCTGCAGCTCTCCACACTCAGAACAAATGACCCAGACTTTGAGAATTGAAATGATATAGCATTGCTACATAATTGCCTCCACCAGGCCTTAGGGTTCCCCCATTCTCCTGTGGATGGGGGTTGAGTTTCCTTTGAAGAAAATAGATGGTCCCACCTTCAATCATAGATCTTAGATTCGAGAGAGAAAGTATTTTCCTGCTGTTGACTTGTACTCTTGGGCATGGGACTCTGGACGAATTTCCGCTGATTGGGGTGAGTTTCCTGGTCATGTGATAGCAAGCCAGGTATAAGTTCGTATGTATACTCTGTTTAGTTTTAGTAAGCTACTATTTGTGTTGCTTTCCCTTTATATTATTGCCAGACCTTCACAGAAGTCTCATTAAGTCCTTTACTAGAGAGAATTTGGCAAGAGCCTTTTTTTGTGTGTGTGCTGGAGGAAGTGGCAAAGTGGAAGGGGCAACATCTGCAATCCTGAAGTCACAGCATTGATAGCAACAATAGAACTGGGGAGAACAGCTGTGTGTCCAGAAACCCCAGAGGTGCCGTGGGCAGCACAGGCAGCAGTGTATGGGATGTGTAGTCACGGACTGGGCGGTGTATGTGTGAGGACTGGAATTGGGTATTGGAGTAAAGGGCCATAAAGAGGGGTCTAGAAGCTTTTGAGATGTTGAACAGGGGGGTAGAAGTTATGAGAGATGGGCTTTCTCTCTTCTTTTCCTTCCTATGTCTCCATGTCCTTCCTCTCTGTTCTTTCCACTGCTACTGACAGATGGACTGATGGTCAAACATAATTTTGTAAGTTTGGACCACCCTTTTTATATGCTATAATGGGTGGGATTTTCTATTTGGTGGCATCAGGAGACAGGGAAAGCTCTCAACACCATCCCTGTTATTGGTATTAAGCCAGGCCAATTCAGAGAAGCCACTGTGGTGGACAGTGTAACTGCCTACCAAATGTTCTCTTCTACTCTCCCTGCTCAGGGAAAGCCAGCTGTCCCGGGTGGCACCATTCCTACCCAGACACTCAATGTCTCTGCCTCCCTTGTAGCGAGGGGTGGATACACGACACAGGCCAGCCAGTGAATCCTGGATGAAAATCTTCTTTTCTCCTTCTTCCTTTTTTAAAAGGATTAAGATATGGACTTCGACTTCAAAGAGACTGCCAGAGACATTCATTCATTCAGCAAATCTTTATTGGGCACCTACAAAATGTGCTGGTGAATGAAGCTTAGACCATCTCTGTTCTTCTGAGACTCACATTTCTGATTAGAGAAGCAAATCAGTCAAGTAGCTAATCAAAAAAAGAAAATATAAGTTAGCAATTAGCAATTGGATGAAAATGAATCGAGGGGGATTGGAGGCTACTGCTGGTACTTGAGAGTCTAAAAAATAACAAGAGGGTAGCCATGGAACCTCATTGAGTGTTTCAGGGTAGAGCAGATCTCTAAGGCCAGAGTGACCTTTGAGGATTCAAGGATAAGAGAAATGGCTGCTGAGACTTGGTGTGCAGAGGACAATTATAGTTCAGTGAGCCAAGTATCATGACAGAAAAAGTACAAAGGGCTTTGGCAAAATGGAGCAAAGAGGGACTGTACCTGCCTGGGTCTTTGGTTTTGTGGTTCATGCAGGTCTTCTGGGGACTCCTCTAGACCACAGGAGAAATCCAGGCAATGCTGGCTGTGCCTGCCTCTCTGCCCTGCCACTTTGCTCCACAAGATCTGTTTGCCAGGTGAGCCCAGTGCCAGCCACGGTCTTTTCTGAGCACCTGGTTAGAGAAGGACTCTCCCAGCTGTCTCCAGATGACTAAAGGCCTCATTTGAGACATACGAGTGTTTATAAGGATTGTATAAATAGGGACATGCTTTTGACAAATCTCTTTACTGCTTCCAAAATAGGTTTTTAAGTAAGACAATGATGTGGTTTAAAAAAAATATGTTTATTGATTTTAGAGAGAGAAGAAAGAAGAGAAAGAGAGATTGATGTGAGAGAGAAGTATTGATTGGTTGCCTTCCATACATACCCCAACTGGGATCAAACCCACAACCAATGTATGTGCCCTGACAGGGAATCGAACCCCTAACCTTTTGGTTTATGGAATGATGCCCTAAACAACTGAGTCATAGCCCCCAGAAAGCTCTATTTTTATTCTCATTAGATGTTTTATTTATGAATAATGAAAATTCATTTACTATGAAAAATGTGTATAGGTAAATAAAATTACTTAAAATTAAGACTTAAAAAATAAATGGTTAACTTTTGTTTGAATAAAGTACGTTATATCATTACAGCTGGTTATAATGAACATTTTTTTCAGGGGAGTGTGGTAGATTGCAAAAATAGCTTCAAATTCTTCCCATTGCTGCATACATCCTCTCCCCACATGGATTCTGTGATTTGCTTTGGCCAACGGGATGTTGCTGATGCATTGCAAGCAGTCTTGGAAAGTACTTGCATCTTGGGGATTGCCTTCTCTTGAGAAACTAAGACCATGCAAAAGTGCTCAGGCCAGTCTTCTGGGTGACGGGAGGCACATTGTGCTGTTAACCCTGCCACCCCGACTGAGACCCAGCCAACATGAAAGTGAGGCCATCATGGACCAGTTGAGCTATGAGGCATGAGTGAGCTTACACAAGACCAGCAGAAGAACCTACTCTTTATGCTTTCATGAAACTCAGATGTAATGTGGGAGGCAGAGCAGTCATATTGTGCACAAGAGGCAAGAAGCACTCACTAAGGGATGGTTGTGCAGAAAGATAAGCAGAAACTGGGGTTTCTGACAGTGTCATGGTGCTATAGCTCTAGCTTTGGAAAGTGTACATCTGGACTCTGTGTTGTATGAGGCAAAGCCAATGTTATTTTGTTCAGCCAATGTAGGTTGGGTTTTGGTTATGATATTCCCAGGTGAAATATTGGCTAACTAAAAAGTAGTTTTTCCTGAAGAAGCTTCTGTAAGAGCTCTTTTCCACTCCCTCCACCCCCACTCCCCACCCCAATTCTGACAAGGTAAAGGATTTTCTGGGTTGAGCAGTCAAATCAGAAGAGCTTTTAAGTGTTGAGCATGAAGCCAATGATCAGAAAGTAACCCACTTATCCCAGCCAAAAGCTGCTAATGTGAACTAGGTGTGGGGCCAGGAAGCCGAGGGATGAAGAGAACAAGGAGTGGGAATGTGAAAATATGGTCTCTTGGGAAATACCCAGAACAGGTGTACTATTGATCAAGGTAATGGTAAATGGGCCCCGGCAGACTAAAAGCAGGGATTGGCTAGATGCCTCTCTCTGGTTTGTGCAGTTGAAGCCTCTCTCCTCCAACTGAAGAGTTTCTGGCCCATGGATACTGTGCTCAATTGCCGCAGGACTGTTAGTAAGGAAACACTGAGAGTGAAACACCTTGTCCTCACTCAGTATCAGCCTGAAATCCAGAATGCACATTTCCCAAACACCTGAGCTTCTGAGCTTTGCCTGCTGTTCCCCTCTCTCCCCGCCTCTGTTGTGCCACGTACCTCCCTCGGCATTTGGCATCCTGAAATATAGTCTCATTTCACTGCCATGCCTCTGTGATTTACACAGAGAGCATTATTGCAGAGCCAAGAAGACATTCTTCATTTTCATACCTGACACTAAGGAGCCATAAAAGTAGGTCTCTGAAGTCAGACTCAAGGGCCTGTAGATTGAGTTAAATTGCAGATGTGATTTTCTCAACTTGAGCTTGAGGAAACAAGGGATGTCGAAGATAATGGGATTGGCAAACTCACAGTTCCACCTCTCTTGCGTGCACAGATACCTGGGGAAGAAGTGTGGAGGTGTGGAAAGTCTGAACTTGGGCATTGACTGGGGAGGAGCCAACGTGAGGGATCGGCTCATCTGGGTCTGTTTCAGAGAAAGGTGAGTTGAAAAATCCTTCTGATGTCATTTTTAATTAAGTAAAGTCAGTAGGATAGGGGTGTGATAAAGGTGTGATGGGACAGGGGAACATTCTGGAAGGAACAGGAGTTCACAGACAAGAATTCTGGACTTGACTTTGCCACTGATGAGCCATGGGAATCTCACACATGGGCATATGATTCTCAGCTTCTCTACCTAAAAAAGGGGGTTGGGGATAAATTACATGAACATCATTTTGACTGACTTATGAGAGAATGAAAGATAAGGAAGCAGATCCAGTAAGTTTAGAAATATTTTTGATACATTTCACCATGAAGGGGAGCTAAGAATAGATCAAGAGTTAGAAGGCTATATGGAGTCTGGATAAAGTATCTTTAAAATGAAAGAGAGTAGAGCACTTTATAAAAATACAGGGGGTAATTGTAGTTATAAAGTGAGTGAAGGGGAGAGAATATAGAGTTGAAGTGGCTCTGATGAGATCAGGGACAATTCATCCCCTGTAACTGGATGGGAGCAGAGTACATGGGTATGGATGTCAGGAGACAGCTGGATTTGATAATGGTAGACCAAAGTAGCTCTCGTCTGATAGTTCCTGCTTTCTTAAAGAGGCACAAAATGATGCTGTGGTTGGGAAATGTTTTGGAGATTTGGTGAGAAAGAGGTTGTGATAGCATCTCAGGAAGTAAGACAGTGAAATTACTAGGGTAATAGGGCAGGGTTGTCAGCCAGTGTTGGGCATTGATCTGAGATACATGGTCACAAATTAAAGTGAGACCAGTAAGCGTGATTGTGGGATTTCTTCTCCAGCGATGTTCAGCTTCCTGAGTGCAGGCACAGATGAGGGGGGTGACTGGCTTCAATGAGGACCGGCCAGTGGAGTATCTTGCAGTGGGAGATGGGCAGAAGAGATATTTTTAAACATCTCTTATAGTGCTCCACCATAGTGAGACACACATGGAACCTAAACTGTGTAAAGAGGAAAGTGAGAACTCAAGAAAGGGGATAGATGAGGGCAAAGTAGTAGAATTAGTGGGCTGGCGGGTGGTGCTCAGGAAAGCAGACATTTGTATAGGAATTTGAACTTCTTTCTTGATGGGTTGTCTTTCAGTTTGAAGATGGGTGCTTGTGAGGCTGAGATCACAGGTCTGGTCGTGTCGAGGGACAGCCATCCCAGCCCCTTCCTTCTCCTCAGCTTTACAACATTCACGTACTTTTGATGACTAGGTAGACAAGAGGATGGATCAATGTATCCCATTCTTATTATTGTAAAATGAAGTCAAGTCACACATCTCGTTCAACAAATCTAGCAATAGTACACTCTGCCAGATACATGTGTTTTTAAAAGTTTTAATTTTGTTGGGTTAAGTGGAGAATCAGTGGTTTTCTTCATGCTGTCCTTAGGAGTCCATGGTTCCTACCATTGATTGGTAAAGGGTATGTCTTAGCTGTTGATAACCCAAGGTAGACGTGGATTCATTTAAAATACGATAAATCTTGGCACCTCGTTAGTGTAGGAAGATTTTAAGATCTAAACACGAATGCTGATAGAAAGGTTGGTAGGGTACATAGGCCATTGCCATCATACACATGCGATCACAGTCCTAGCGGGGTTAATACCTGCCCTTCCCACTGTCCTTCCCATCTTAGGAAAACACCACTATTCACTCAGTTGCCCATGCCTGAAACCTTGCAGTCGTCCTAGGTCCCCTCCTCCCTTTGATCTTCCTCATCTGTCTTGAATAAATAAATCGAATGAATGAATGAGTTATACATCTTCAGTTTAGTTCAGTTGACCTTGTTGAACATCTATCTACCTGGGGCCCCTTAGGTAGGAAAAACACTACAGTCTCATTCCTTCCTGTTCTCATTTTCTAATGAGAAAATAATTTACTTTAATAATTATACAAAGAGCTAAATAAATAAGTTTCAGGATGAACTTACACATTTATTTTAGAAAATGCTTATAAACTTAAAATACTTTAATTACCCTTGATAATATATTGCAAGTTATTTAAAAACATGACTCATGGGCTGCACATAATTCATTGTGTGAGTACATTTGGGGCGATTATTCATACATATTATTGATGCTTCATACTTGAAACACCATGTACACATCTTAATTTCCAATTATTATAAAACTGTGCACCAAAACATTATTGAGATAAATATTCATGATTAATGTAGGTGAAATAGCCTATAGCAAACTAAATAGATAATTATGGACTAATTATAACATCATAATTTAAAATTAAAAAGAAAAAATAGAAGCAACTGCAAACCATGATTAACTCATGAGTATAATACTGAGGACACACATGGGCACACACAGATGTTCTTTCAGAAAATTATTGAATTGGAAGGGATGGTACAGATCACCACTCTGTGAGGCTGTGCATGCTGTATTTTCCAACAATGGACACCGCAGTATTTCTTGTCCCTTGAACTTTGTGATGCCTTGACCAGCTGAAAGTGAAGGAAATGATACTATGGGACTTTGAAGGCCATGTCATAAAAGGCAATGTGGGCCTTGGCTTGCTCTCTGAAGATTCTTGCCATTAGAACCCAGCCACCAAGTTATGAGGAAGTCCAGGCAACAAAGAGAAGCCATGTGTAGATGCTGCCACCAAAAGCCCCAACTGAGGTTTGAGCCGAAGGGTTGAATCAACCCCTGGACGTGTGAGTGGATGACCCTTCGAAGGATTGCAGCCCCCAGCCTCCAAGCCACCACGGGTGCAGAACATAGCAGAGACAAGCTATTCCCATCTAGTCCTGCCCAGATTACAGGGTTATGAACAAAATAGCTGTTATGGTTAAGCCATGAAGTTTTGGAGTCATTGGGAACACGTGCATATGAGGAAGTTTGCAGTGTTGAAATAGATGGCAAACAAAATTCTAATAGAGTGCCAAATTAGAGTCCTTGGAGCATGTCAGTAATGCACTAATTTTAGCCAATGACTTAATTGTGTCGATCATAAAAATTCTTTCCAGAGATCATTATCTAGAAAATAGGCTTCCCATGTGCAAAAACATGAATGTGAAATGAAAACTATTTTCCAGTAAAACCACAGAAATGATTTACAATGTTTGAATTTGCTCATAGTTCCTTGGAAGAATCCTATAGGCCTCCAGTAGGCTGTGGACAATTCACTGTGAAATGACAATCAATATTAACTCTCAAATCAATACCTCTATTTTTGGTCTCTGTTAAGATCTCCATTCATGAATGTCTGCAATCGCTCCCTTTCCCACACTTTCTATCATGCTTACTTGTTTTTATCATAAAATAATCTGAAACACACAGGAAAGTGCTGGGAATAAGATTAGAAGCTCCCATGTAGCTATTGCTGAAATAATACCGATTAGCATTTAACCATTTAACTTTTTTCTTTTTTTAATTGTATTTTTCCATTACCATTTATCCCCCTAATATCTGTTTCCACCTCCACCTACCACTCCTCTGCAACCAGCACACGGTTGTCCATGAGTCCTTTCTGTTTTTTGCTTGATCCCTCCACCCCCTAATTGTCCTACCCAGAGCGGTCATCCTGCTCTCTATCTATGAGTTTGCCTCTATTTTGCTTGTTAGTTCCATTTGCTCATTAGATTCCACATATGAGGAAAGTCATATGATATTTGTCTTTCTCTGAATGGCTTGTTTCACTTAGCAAAATGTTCCCTAGGTCCATTCATGCTGTTGCAAAGGGTGAAATATTCTTCTTTTTTTATGGCTGAGTAGTATTCCATTGTGTAAACATACCAGAGTTGTTTTATCCACTCATCTACTGATGGACACTTGGGCTGCTTCCAAATCTTGACTATTGTAAATAACATTGCAATGAACATAGGGGTGCTTATATTCTTTTGAATTAGTGTCCATAGTAATCAAAATACTATGGTACTGGCATAAAAACAGACACAACAGATCAACAGAAGAGAATAGATAGTCCAGAAATAAACCTATGCCTTTATAGTTAATTAATATTTGACAGAGGAAGCAAGAACATACAATGCACTAAAGATAGTTTATTCAATAAATGGTGTTGGGAAAATTGGACCCATGAAGTGCAGAAAAATGAAACTACAGTACCTTCTTATGCCACACACAAGAATAAATTCAAAATGGATTAAAGACTTAAAGGATAGACCCATAACCATAAAAGTCCTAGAAGAAAACATAGGCAGTAAAATTTTGGACATTTCTCATAGCAGTATTTTTTCTGATATATCTCTTCAGGCAAGGGAACCCAACAAACAAAATAAACAAGGAGGGCTCCATTAACCATTTAACTTTATTACGTATCTCAGGATGTTAAGGGCTAACATTATGGATCAGTTCTAGCCTTCTTCGGACTCTTCTGTCCTCATTTTCCTCTCTACCAGAGGCATGAAATATTCTGAAATCAGTGTGTTTTGTTCTCATTTATGTTTTTATGTTAACATTCATAAGAAATGTTATTACTGGTTTTTATGTTCTAAATTTTATTATATATACTATCCTTCAGCAATTTGTATTTTCTTCATTCTGTGTCATGCTTCTGAGATTTTTCCACATAGATTCATATTGTTCTAGCTTACGTTTTCACTGCTGTGTACTTCATTCTAGAATATATTTGAGTTAATTCCTTTATTCCCCTATTGGTGAGCATTTAGGTTATTTCTAACATCTCACTTTTGTATAAGTTGACATATGCAAATATGCTGATCTCTTTAGGCGCGGATGTGAGAGTTCCTCTTAGGAGTGGTGTTGTGTTGTATGGATTGCAAGTCTTTTCCTTTAATGGATATTGCTGAAGTGGTAGTCCTGTGAACATTCCCAGTAGTGGTTATGGAGGTTCCTGTTTCTCCACTGTGATACTTTAGTTTTTGTCAGATTGCTGGTTGTGAAGTTTTATCTTATTATTGTTTTCATTTGCATTTTCCCAATTACTAACAGGTCTAAGTATTTTAATCTTTTTCATGTTCATGGGCGACATGGTTTTTCTCTTGCAAATTATCCTTATATATTTTGCCACATTTTCTATTGAGTTATTTCCATTTTGTTTTTGACTTTTGGAAACCATTTCCATAACCTTGAGGACAATTGTTTTGCATATGGATTGCTCAGATGATCTGCTTTGCTGGTTACCTTTCAACTTTGTTTACGGTGGCTTGGAAGGAAGTTTGAAACACTGATGAGGTCAAATTTCTCTCTCTCTCTCTTTGTTGCTGTCACTATCATCCCCATCCCTTTTAAAGTACACAAGGTGGTGGATACCCTTCTGCAGTCAGTGCCCATGTAGCACTGGTTCTGCTAGTTATAATAGTAAACATTGAAAAGACACATGGAACACCTACTCCTTTCAAATGCCCAGTGCAGAGGACACATACTGTGCTCTTCTTCACATTTTCTCAGCCTGCATTTTAGTCTTACTGTTGCCGTGGTAACCAGCTGCCTGGAAGTGTAGCTTGGCAGTACCTCTCCTCAGCTGTACCATGCATCTCTAGCCTTCTCCACTGAAGACTCTTTCTCTTGGGATGCCTGCAGGAGCCATGCATTCATTCTGATACATGCACCTGGGCAATCCTGGAAGTGTGAGGGAACCAACACCCATGGGACAGTGCTTGCCCATTAGGTGATAGGAGCTGGCATTGAAATACTACCTTTTCATGTCCTAGGAAACAACTGTTAGTCGCATTCTATGTGGCTGTGCTCTGGAGGTCAGAGCACCAGTTTCTTGCAGTGCTTGACCAGCTTACTATTGCAGCCATGGATGAGCCTGGCTCCCCTCAATTTCCTTCCTTCCAGATTATATTCCTACTCCTTGGGATTCCTTTCCAAAATAAAATACTTGCACATAAGCCCTTGCCTCAGGCTCCACCTTTGAGAGAGCACAGGCTAAAACACCTGGTGAAGGTCATCAAGAGACTCGATTTCCACGTGAGTAGGTAAGAATTTAACCATCAAGATTTAGGACCAAGACCTAAATGCTAGTGTTAATGTGAGGACTTTTGTATTGACCAGTTTGTGAAACCAAGGCCACTAGGTTGCACTTGGGTTCGGCCACTTTAATTTATACCATACCATTTCCCACAGAGGATATGAGATGCTTTCATACATAAAGAGAACTGTTAAAAATCATTTACATTTCAAAAGGTTACAACCATTGCTGCAGCCCACAAAAACAAGCACTTGCTATGTTGAGTGCGTTGGGTGACAGCTACCAGGGAACACTTAAAGAGAAAAGCTTAAAGAGACCATTGTGGGGTGTGATACAAATTAAGAAAATGATAGAAACTAAGAATGCATTTTCCTCTAAATCTCTCCTGTCCTTAGGATGATTGACATGATTTCAACTTCCTGGAATGACTCTAATTCCCACGATTTGGAGGTCAATCTAAAATCCAGCCAGAGCTGACTTTTTCACTCATCTCTTGCTTGCAGGTAATTGAAAGAGCAATTGTATTACTTGCTTAGATGGCTAATGAAGTGGTCAGGGCTTTCCTGATCTTTCCCCCCAACCCCAGAAAAAAGCTGCTTGTAATGCCAACCTCAAAAATGGGGCATCTAGATGGCATTTCTCAGCAGAGAACCAGCTTCTGATTCTTCTCTTGGCTGTGCTTTGGAGGTCAGATGCCAGATGTCCAATGAATATGCAAGAGAGCTAGGACACGGCTGTTCCAGGATCTGACAGTTTACGGTTACAGCTGATTCATGCATTGCTCTTGTAACACTCTGTACTTGGGGCCGAAAGGAACACCTCTCCTCTTGTGTCAGTTCCAGGGGGGTGGAATTCACCCTTGATGAAAATAGAAGAGAGCAAAAGTCAATCTATATGAGCTGGAGGGGAGGAAGTGGGTCAAATACTGACCTATTTGAATAAACACCCCATTTACAGGCTTCTGAATGGGTGTAAACTTGAGCAGACTGCTCAGGAAAGGACAAAGTGATCAGAAATGAGGGCTCAGAGAGGCAGGACAGCTCTGAGGGACACACAATGGAGCAGCAGTGTTCTGAAAACCGTGTCATTGAAAGAGAAACGAGAGCACAGGGAATAGGAGTGGCATTCAAAGCAATGACTAACTAAAACAGTTCTGAGCTGATGGAAGACCTACATCTGCAAATTAAAAGTACTCACATGGCCCCAGGCCAAAAAAAAAAAAAAAGGGAAGAAGAAAAAAGAAAAGAGAGCAACACCTAGCTATTGGCTTGGTGAAATTCTTGACCTCCAAGGGTGAAGAAATAACCACCCATGCATACTCCAGAAAGAGCAAGCTAACTACAAAAGAATAAAAATCAGGCTAATCTTTTGCAGTTTTATTTTTAGTTCTTTATTTTTAAAGATTTTATTTATTTATTTTCAGAGAGAGGAGAAGGGAGGGAGAAAGAGCAATGTATGGTTGCCTCTCACATGGCCCTCACTGGGGACCTAGCCTGCAACCCAGGCATGTGCCCTGACTGGGAATTGAACCGGGACCCTCTGGTTCCCAGCCCACACTCAATCCACTGAGCTACACCAGCCAGGCCAAAGAGAGAGAAACATTATTTTTTTTAAAGATTTTTATTTATTGCCCTGGCTTGTGTAGCTCAGTGGATTGAGCACGGGCTGCAAACCAAAGGGTCGCCGGTTCGATTCCCGGTAAGGGCATAAGCCTGGGTTGCGGGCCAGGTCCACAGTGAGGGCCAGGTGACAGACAACCACACAATGATGTTTCTCTCCTTCTCTTTCTCCCTCCCTTCCCTCTGTCTAAAAATAAATAAATAAAATCTTAAAAAAAAAGAAAAATATCTTTAAAAAAAGAAAAAGATTTTATTTATTTATTTTCAAAGAGAGGGGAAGAGAAGGAGAAACAGAGGGAGAGAAACATCAATGTGTGGTTGCCTCTCACATTGCCCCCACTGGGGTCCTGGCCCACAACCCAGGCATGGGCCCTGCCTGGGAATTGAACCGGCGACCCTTTGGTTCGCAGCCTGCACTCAATCCACTGAGCTACACCAGCCAGGCATCTTTTGCAGCATTAAATAAATAAAAGACAACATGGACCAATGACAGAGTTCTGAAAGGAAAAGAAGTCATAGTATAAGATCATGCTCATGTGTGAGGTTCAGGGAAGGCATCCTCAGATAGGCAGCGACTCAGGGACACCACCCTCTACCATCCTCTCCTCAGAAAGTGAACAGAGGTGTGTGACTAGCCACCCAAGGCACATACATGATGAAGGATCCACAAATCACCAGACTGGGCACAAAGAAAATGACAGCCAGCATGAAGTCATTTAATCACAGATTTAAGTTTAAATAAATATGTTGTAAATATGTTTTGAAAGCCCAGTGCACATCATCATTGGTTCAGGACAGAGATGATATTAAAAATAAGCTAAGTTAAAAGTTTCAAGTTGTGCCTGTGCAAACTTTCCCCAGTTTGCAGCAGTATCAGCCTCACAGAACAAAATGTCTGTAACAGGGATGGGGTGCCCAGGGACCCTGCTAATGGGGACATTTCCGCTGCTTCCATTTGGGTCCGCCTTGGTCGGTGGCCAAGGGTCTTCCTTTTGCCCCCATTTCTACACGGTGATTCCAAATGTCTCCCCCTCTGCTGGGAGGAGTGTGCTGGGTCTTCATACAGAATTCCTGGATTGTTGCAGGCACATGTCTTCTGTGCATGGTGTCTGCAGTGTGAGCTGTGTGTGTAGTGAGAGCCGCTCTTCAAGGGCAGTCTGGATCCCTCTGTTCTGCACCTTGAACTTCTGCTAAGAAAGACCCACCCTCCATCTTCCCCAGCCGGGCGTCTTCTTCCCCTCCCCAACTGCAAGTTTTATCTGATTTCTAGAAGGGGAGAAACTGGTTTTAATCTATCTCTTTCCTCTGGCACTTCCAATGTTCCTTCTTGTTTTGTGATAGGCTGTGAAGGGAGCCACTCAAATTAAAAGTGAGAAAAGTTCAGGGAGGGTATTCACAAAGATCAAAGAAATTCACAACTTGGGATA